>JAPFFP010000009.1:2278117-2317720 GCA_026153255.1 Solanum medicagineum | reverse complement strand
ATAGTACAGGTTGGTTCTCCCGGGCCTTATCGGCAACGGGTGCCAGTCCACCCTAACGGGGCTTGGGGTGTGACAGAAGCGACATCGTCAGACTTAACTCGTATGAGGTGATAGATACATCCTCTAGAGATTAACTTCCTAGCCTTAAGGTAGGAAATAAACTTACCCTTAGGCACAATAGAATCTCCCTTTCACTTTATAATAGGCTCATTTGGAAACTAAAATTTGACAGTCCGGGTTCTACAGTCAACAAAGGCATAGCAGACGTGAAGCCTGTCCATACCAAGAATTATATGAAAGTCAACTATCACTAACTCAATCAAATCAACAAGAGTATTCCTATGGTAGATGGACACTATGCAATCTCTATAGACTCTCTTGGCTATAATAGAATAGGAGTAGAAACAGAGAGAGGCTCAAGTAAACACTCAGGTGAAATCTTTAATTTACCAGTCATATATGGCGTCATAGAGGGAATAGTTACACCTAGATCGATCAAAGTATAACAATCAAAGGTAAAGACTCGAAGCATACCCATCACAATATCTGGTGCAACCTCTTGATCATTTCAGTTCCTCATTGCATATAGATGATTTTTTCCACCACCATTCCCTGGTGCAACACCTCTCTAGTTACCTTTGGCTGGTGGTACTGTAGTAGAAGACTGTGCCTTATTTCCCCAAAGTGGACATTCCTTCTGAAAATGACATGTCTGGCCACACGTGTAGCAACTATTTCCTCCCTCTTTACACTATCCCAAATGCATCTTGCCACACTTCCCATAAGGTGGCTTTCCTTTCAAGCCAAGGGTCACACTGGCCTATGAATCCTGTGATCTAAAGTTTGACTGACCTTGGGACTTTTGATCATGCCTATTACTTGGAGTCATTGCATTTGCTGATGATGGTGCATATCCTGGATGCCTCTTCTGAAAGCATGACTTATCTCCTTTGTTCTGCTTAGTTTGGCTAGGCTAAGGCCCTGCTGACTTAGCTTTCTTACTTATGTTCTTCTCTCTATCCCTCTTCTTATCCTCTTCAAGTTGCTGAGCATACACCATGAGTCTAGAGATGTTCGTGCCTGGGATCAGTAAAGTTGCCTTATAGTCCTTCTTCACATGCTTTCCCAATCCAAATATAAAATTACTCATCCTTGCCATTATGTTTTGAACCATATTCGGAGCATACCTGGATAACTGGATGAACTTGAGTTTGTACTCCTTGATAGTCAACCCTTCTTGCTTTAGATTCACGAACTCCTCAATCTTCATCTCCCTCAACTCCTAGGGAAAGAAGTGGTCAAGAAAGGTACCATCAAACTCACTCCACTTGGCAGGCTCAGCATCCTCATCTCAACCCTTTTCCCACTAGTTATACCACACATCCGGCATATCTTTAAGCGGATAGGAGGCAAATTCAACTCCTTAAATCTCCGTCATATTCATAGCCTTCAACACCTTCCGCATCTCATCAATGAATTTCTGGGGGTCCCCTTGTGAAGACTGTTGAGTTCATGCTCAGAAAGTCCTTAAGTCTGGTGGAGGCCGATGGCTCATTGGAGTTAGAACTAGGAGCCTGTAAACCTCAACTCCCACTTTGTGTGGCTACCAATTGGGTGAGCATAGTAATAGCTCCTCTAATAAGCCTCTGTGGTAGGAGCAGGGGGAGCAGTAGGCACCTGTGGAACCCTTGTGGTTCTAGCAGGTCGATCTCGACCTCTTGTATCCATCTAGGTAGGCACTTCTGATAGGGGATTCTCAGCATTGCTAGCTGAAGCATCTGTTTGGATTGCGGTACGCTTAGGAGGCATGATATGCAAATGCGTAATACAAGAATCAGAAAAGAGTTTTATAGAGTTGAACTCTATCGTCCAAACTCAGATACAAGAAAGTGTAACCTTTCCTAATGTCCGATAACCTCTTACTTATAAAGTTGTGGTGCACAACATACCTATAAACAAGACTCTACTGGACATGGCTTCCTAGACTCTCTGGGACACCTGAATTCTGTGCTCTGCTACCAAGTTTGTCACGCACCGGGTGTTACCCTTGGGATGGCCGGCACTTAAAGAACCATTGTTGATTCCCCAAGTGAACCACCTAGCCTCATCATTGCATCGTACTCAACAGCGGAAGAATACTCAAATAAAAGTCATCAATAAAGTGATAAAGCTTTTATAAGATAATCTCCAAAGACCAAGTTTGGAAAATAAAATAATCAATAATACTTTACTTAGTCTTTATGAAGCCTCTATCTCTAACATCTAGATGGTACCATGACAAATCGTGACTACACAACTCAAAGAAAATAGTAATAACCAATAAAAAGAAATGGAGAGAAAGACTCCTCTGGATAGCAATGAGGGCTCACCAACTGTAGATGCAAAGGAACTGAACCTCAACGCTACACCTGCTGAAGTCCTCTATCACCTGTATATGTATAATTAACTATGCAGGCCCAAGTGGACATTAGTACATGAAATATACTGGTATGTAAAATAGCTCAAGATAATAGATAAGACTCAGACTCAAATCAACCGACTTGACTCAAGACTCAACTTATCATCTCATAACTCAGCTCAAATAAATGATGCACATTTAATGTTTGAAATCATTCTTTAAAATAAGACTCAATATTTTATACAACTCAGTTCGAAAATCATGATATGCTCAATCAAGTTTTGCTTGGAAGTTTCTCTGGCAACATAACTCTCCACCACTATGAATTCGGTGATGCATAACAAAGTAAACGTCGTTGCCACGCCCGTCCTAAACTTGCCAAGGTAAAGGATCTTAACCTCTCCCTCTGTCTCAGACTAAAGAGAATGTCCATCTATTGGGACATGAGCTGCCAGAGTTAACTACACAACTGTCCTACTCTGGTAACATAGTTCTGGGGTGTTTCCTCTCACCCAACTCGATGCTCAATACTCCTTTCAAGATTAAAATGTGCTCATGAACATCAACTCAAGCTCATCTCTTTGACTCATCTCAAACAACTCAACTAAATTTCTCAAATAACTCAGTAACTCAGGATTAACATTGCAATGCAACTCAAGACTTCAACTCACACTTTTATAGTTAGTTAATATCATATCAATCATGCTTAACACATAAGACATATTAGGTTCTCATCACGTACATATGTAAAATAAGAAAATGTGCTCCTCATACTCAACTTACTCAGCTCAAAAAATTAGGTTCTTGATCTCAATTCAGTCAGCATACAGGAAACAATGAAATTTAGGGCTAGGCTATCAAGCATACGATTAGTATTATGATTTCATGGTAATAAGAATGCAACTCATCAATTTTACTCAAGTATATACATGAGATCTCAAAAAAGTGCAGAAAACTTAAAACTTAAAATTACAGGATTTGGATTGTTTGGTTATTACTCACAAGCTCGACTCAAGTAGACAAAGGGGCACGTGGATGAACTTAATCCAACGCTTTCGGTAAACTCACATTCTTGAAATTTGGAAGAACAATCAATCCTTTGTCGATCTTCGCTTTTGAACTTGAAACCCTTGCTCTTCTACTTCTCTCCTTAGCCCTAGCTTTTGCTAGAATAGCGTAGAAAGCTTAGAAATGGATTTTGAAATCCCTTTGTAGCCAAAAACGACCTATATTAGTCATGGGTTAAGTCTAGGAGGGGTGGAGAAAAGTTCAGAATGCCCCTAAAAAAATTTAAAATTTTAAACTTGACTGGTACAATTGGGTGGACCAGCTCCGGGATGCGGACCTGCCATGCACCTATGCATTTTTCCCAAAAATTTTCTGATCAATTTTCTTATCCCGTAGAAAATATTAAGATTACTACTAAGTGTAAGTCTGTAATAAGTCCGCTACACAGACTTGTTATGGACATGTACGATTTGAAATTCCACGATAAGTCTGCAACACGAACTTGTTACACACTTTTTTGGAATTGTATTTTTCGGTCCGAAAAATTATCTTTTGATCTGGTTGCTCTAAAATAACCAAGACTATTCACGTAATTTTTTGTGTTGATCACGATTTCGGCCTCGGATTTGCCAAAAGATTTTGGAAGATGCATTACATAAGCATTCCTCTATCTAGGGATATTATGGTAATGTTTATCAGGTGTAATAGGTGTAAGATGTTTGCAACCTTTCTCGAGTTTAAATCAACTAAAAAAAGTGTGAATATTTAAGTTTATTACTAAAATATTTTCTTTTCACGCAATATATTATTGTCTTCATTTTTATGGTTGTTCCTTTCAGAGATAAAGTTTACTCCCTCTGTCCCATTTTATGTGGCACCCTTTCCTTTTTGGTCCGTCCCAAATAGAATGTCACCTTACTTTAATTGGAAACAATTTACCTTTAAAATTCCTTTTTTACCCTTAATGAAATGATTCTCAACCACACAAATATCCAAAAATGATTTTAGACCACATGTTTTAAAAGTCTTCTCTTTTTTCTTAAACACCGTGCCAAGTCAAAGGGTGCCACATAAAATGGGACGGACGGAGCACCATTTTTATAAAAGACATATTTTTGCCATATTTACACGAACTATGTGTACCCGATTTGATTCTCATCGCGATGAACTACATAGGCAATCCTTTTTGGATTCTGTGCTTCTTTTTCAATTTTCAAAAAATAAATCAATCAAATTGTGTTCATATTTTATACCATTTATTCAGGAACTACGCAAGTTTGATTCTCACCATCTGGTATGATATGTAGGTAGCCCTTTTCGAGTTTGACTCAATGCAAAAAAAGTGTGAATATTTAATTTTATTTTAAAAATAGTTTACTTTTTACGCAACAAATTATTATTTTTATTTTATGACCCTTTCTTTCAGAAGTAAATTGTACTATTTTTTAATAAGCATTTATATCATATCTGCACAAACTACGCATACTTGATTCTCATCTCGATGAGCTACGTAGGCAACCTTTCTTGGGTATGATGCTCTTTTTTCAATTCTCAAAAAAAAAAGAAGATCCAATTGTGTACATATTTTATACAATTTTCTCACGAACTACGTAAATCTGATTCTCATTTCTATGAGATATGTAGGCAATCCTTTTTGGGTTTGATATTCATTTTTTCAAATGTCAAAAAATAAATTTGTGTACATATTTTAATATTCATATTTTCAATTCAATTGGGACCATTATAGTTAGGAGCATGTAAACATTTGGTACGATGAAAAGGATTGATTTTATGGTAAATCATAGATTCTTTTGGTACCTCTCATCGTACTTTTGTGATGCTTGAAAATTCTCTTGAAGACATTCAAGATAAGAATAAAACTAACCTCATAGTTTCAAGTGCATTGTGCGGTAAGCTTTAGATCAAAGGTCAATCACATTGCATGGTTGATCTAGAACATGGCTCAAAGGCTTTTTAGGCGAAATCCTGAGTAATGTTTGGTTTGAGAAAGGATCTAGTCCTTCTTTGACTTGGTTGTGCCTATCAAAGTCTATTAAATGATATTAGTCCCTAGTTTTTCCTACTTTGAGCCAGAAGACTTTTCTTTGGAAACCACATCTTAGCCATTACCCTTTTGAGCGGTATCATTTACTATCCTTCTCTTGGTTCAACCTTCTTGAGTGCACAAAAATGTGCAAATGATGAGAGAAGATCCAAGTTTGGAGTTCCTAAAGGCAAAAAAAAATGCAAAGTCTCAAAGTCAAGGAAGCAAAGACTATTTCCAGAGAAGTAAGTATAAAAGAAAAAAAGTTGGAAGAATAAGAAAAGAAAGAATACCCGTACAAGGTCAAGGAAAGAGAAGAAGAAAGTGCTTTAACAAAACAAAAAAGGGGGTGAAATGGAAACAAAATTCCAAAAAATCTCTAGGAAGTCGAAATAAAAGGAAAGGACAACAAATAGGATCAAGTGTCAAATGAGTTTCAACCATTAAAAGCACAAATTCGATGTGACAATTAAGGAGAGATATTTAAGTCACTTTTATCCTAAATGAATTTCCTAACCCCTAAGCCTGCATTACAAGCCAATTATAAGCTCCACATGATCTCATTTCAAATATTCACACATTACTGATGACTTACTAAAGTCCAGATATATGGTATCACAATTGCATGCATGAAACGTCCTTCTGAGTGAATGTATTTTGCAGAATGTTCTTAAATCGAATGTTTCAGACATGTGTAAAATGGGACTTCCTTTATTATGAGGACACTTGACCCATGAGGATTAGTATAATCAAAAAGTTTTTTTTGAAGTAAGATGAACAAATCTTGTTGATACTTAAGTATGATTGAGGTACCACTTGAATTTATAGGAGTTACTTTGAATTCAATCTTGATAAAAAAATAATGAAAAAAATATTTATGCATTCCTAACTATTAGTACCAATTGTATTCAAGGTTTGATTATTTTTTAACATTCTTTATTTTTCACAAAAATATATTTTTACCTTTTAAAGAGATTTTGGATCTTTTTTTATTTTTTTTTACCTGTGAAGAGGTTCTTGGATCCTTTTCCTTAAAAGTTATATTTTCTTTTGAAGTGAGATCGTTCATTTTAAATAATATGCTTTAGTCTAATCCTTTCAAAGTGAAACACCTATTTTACTTCACTTTGAAGCTAGTAGGACTTAGAGCTAGCATCGATTGTCTTCATTTTTGAAGCTGGTGGTGGGACTCACTATGTGGGGTTCATTATGAGATTTTTACTAACCACTAAAGCATATAGTGTATATTCATCCAAAAAGACCAGAATTTGAGGCAGAGAAGGTGGATTGAGCTTATAAAGGATGATGATTTGATTATTCTATACCATCCGAAAATGGCCAATATGGTGGCCGATGCATTGAGTCAAAAGACTTCTAGTATGGAAAGTCTTGCATCTATTTATGTTGATAAACCTTTTTCTAGGGATGTTCAAATATTGGTCAATAAGTTGATGAGATTACAACTTTCGAATGAGGGCGGGGTGCTTACTTTTATGGACGCTCGTTCTTCTTTGATAGATCAGATCCATGAGCGGTAGTTTGGGGTTGAAAAATTGTGCATCATTTGAGACAAGGTGTCTAGAGATAAAGCTAAGGAAGTCATGCTTGATTCTAATAGTAGTTTGAGGATTGGGGGCCAGATTATGTGCTCAAGATGGGCGACTTGATCAAATTGATACTTGAGGAGGCTCATTATGACTGTTACTCTATTCATTCAAGGGAAGCAAAGATATACCATGACCCGAGTTAGCATTATTGATGGAGTGGCATGAAGAGAGACACCTTAAAATTTGTGTCTAGGTTTTTGACATGTCAGCAGGTGAAGCGTGAGCACCAGAGGTCTAGTGGAAAGTATCAGTGCATGCCCATATATATGGAAGGAGAGCGGATTAATATGGGTTTTATGGTATTTTTTGCACTACTATGGGTGGTTATGAATATATTTGGGATTTTAATTATCGATTGACTAAGTTGGCTCATTTAATTTCATACAAGGTTAAGAATATGACAGAGATGTTGGCTCATCTCTATATCAGTCGGATTGTTACACTCTATGAGATGCTGATTTCTATTATTTTTGATCGAGATTCATTGTTTACTTCTCACTTTTGAAAGGCACTACATCATAGGTTGGGTACTTTGTTAGACATGAGTACAACATTTCATCCCCAAATAGATTGTTAGTCAGAGAGGACCATTCAGGTGCCAGTGGATATGCTTCGAGCATGCATGGTTGACTTGGAACCTGTTAGGACTAGCATTTATCCTTGCCAGAGTTTACATATAGTAACAATTACCATTCTAGCATCCAAATGTCTACTTTTGAGACCAATGGTCAAAGATGTAGATCACCCATCGGTTGGTTTGATTCTATTGTAGTAGGTTGCCTAGATACTAATTTGCTTAAAGATGCCATGGAGCAAGTTCGGTTGGTCCAGAGCCTATTATTGACAACCTAGAGTTGTCAGAAGTTATCCTGATAGACGGGTTCAACCCTTAGAGTTCATGGAGAGTGACCATGTTTGGTTGAGGATTTCATCCATGAAAGGTGTTATAAGATTTGGGAAGAAGTTTAAGCCTAGACCTAGGTATATTGGTCCATTTGAGATCTTAAGTCGACTAGGAGAGGTGACCTATGGACGTTCCTTACAACCTGGCCTATCTTTTGTGCATCTAATGTTTCATATTTAGATGTATGGTGTTATATCCTGGATGCGTCTCATGTGATTTCCCTTGATATAGTGGAGTTGAGTCTAGATTTGACCTATGAGGAGCCTCTGACCATACTAGACAGATAGGTCAGGAAGCTGAGGACCAAGGAGATAGCATCACTGAAAGTTCAGCAGCGACATCGACTCATCAGAGAGTTGACTAGGGAAACTGAGTTTGACATGTAGCCTCTTATTCTCATCTCTTTGAGACTTCAGGTATGTCCTTTGATTCATGTTTGAGAATGAACATGTTGTTTCATGGTAAATGATGTAATAACCCCGAAGATCATTTTTGACATTTTCTATAAAATTACTATTTCATCCCTCCTAGTAGTCGCCCCGAGTCCTATTTCATTGGTTGAGAAAGTTGATATTTAATAATTATATGAAAAATGAAATTTTTTCTAAAGAGTTGAGCTTTTCCGAATCTTCTTTGTCTACGAACAAGTGAAGGCTTAAGTTGCTTAAATTTATGTTTTATAGTCATTTATACATTTAGGTCTTGAATGGAATTCCATCAGTTGAAATTTTTCAAACTTGAAAATTCAGTTGAAGTTTGACTTGTTCGAATTGGATTTCAGAGCCTTCCACTGGTTCCGAAAGGTGGTTTTAGCGCTATAATAGTCTTTATTATAACCTCTGAGTTTTTTTAATAGTATTTTAGTATTTCTAGTGCCTTAGCTAGTTTAGTGTGCGAGTTTTGAGTGAAGGAGACCTTGAATTTAATTTTTGATGATTTCATTTAGTCTAGAACGTCGAATTTTGTATGCTAGCATATATGATTTGTGTGTGCGGGATCCTAAAGGAATCTCGAGGTTCTGTTTCATGATTTTGTGACTTGTTGAATTTGTTGATATCTTGTGTCATTGTTCTTCTTCACGTTCATGCCCTTGGAGTTTGCAATTGTGAAGTATACTTAATTTTCTCCACAATTGCAACGCTTGGACCATGAATGCAATAAGCAATTCATGTTGTGCTTTGCAATCACAAGATTACATTGTCACAATCGCGATGAACAACCCAGTTGAACTTCGTGATTGCATGATCCCTTGTCATGATTGCGATTCATTAAAAGGCCTGAACAGTGACTATTTTTTAAAAATTGAAAATTAGCCCTTTTCCATCATTTTGTCATTTTCAAGCTCAAATTAGGTGATTTCTATTCAGTAATTTAACTTATATCTTCATTATCCATTAATTAATTCATGATTTTAATATTAAAGTTAGTGCTTTCAATTGGTGAAATTGGGTATTTTTCATGAATTTGAATTATTTAGATAAAAATAATGATTATGCATTGATTTTAATTTTGTTTTGAAAAGATTTTTGCCATAAGTTTATAAAAACTTAAGGAATATTTTCATACAAATGTTTTTGAATTTTAACCTCATTTTTTGGTATTGAATTTTTTAATTAGTATCTATTATCCTTTTTCCCAAATTTCATGATTTTTGGTGTCTTTAGCTTCTAAATTTGATTGTGAATCATTATTTGTACAGATAGTGGTGCTTGGACTATATTTGAAAGGAGAAAGCTCCGACAACAGAGTGATCATAATTTTTTGTTAAGGCAAGTGGATTTCTAACCCGTAATTAAGATTGTTGAACGTGATATTTTCTATTTGTGTCATTGTCACGTAATGGAAATTGATTTAAAACATGTATTACATTAAATAAATTATTAATTAAGATGTGGTAATAATATGGCTATGTGAATTAATGTGCTAATATAAAATTTGGATATGAGAAATTGCCTAAGTATTATGAATCATCTATTGACGAATATTGATGTAAATGTTGAGCTAGATTGCATTGTATTGTGTATCACATTTCCCATTGTCTTATTTTTTGTTCATATTCTTATCTGCATTAGATTGTGAAAAGTGATAAAAGAGAGATATTCATACTCAGAGTCGAGGTCTTTACCAACTTGTGTTATTTGCTAAGATCCTTTCCAGTGGTTGAGGTTTCTTTTGAGGAGTATGATTTGGCTGAGATCTCTTATGATATATTCTAATTTGCCAAGGTCTTTTCCAGCGGTCAGGGTCTTTTATGGCGAACACATGATCCATTTGAGGCTCCTATTGGTTCTGGTCTAGGGTGATCATCGGAGGTGTATCATATGCTAGACATGCATCCTGATTACTTGATATTGCATTATATAATTGGTACTTCATTACATCCCATTTTATTACACTTATTATATAAATGTGAATATCTGTATGAAATGTGATATATTGATTAACTCTGTACTAATAATATTTGAAAATTGTCCATTCTTTTGTAGTATACTTATTTGGTGGAGATATATATTGTGTATGTTGATTTTCCTATGTACGGGATTATAGTTGTGGAGGTATGTGGTTGGGATGATAGGAGTATTTGTGTTATTTATTGCGTTACTTAGGTTTTACAATTCATTTGTTGGTTATAATGTTATTGGGAATCTCTCCTTGCTTTTATACTTATGTAGCTAGTACTGAGACCGGTACCTTCTAATCTCCTTATTTTTCATTTTGGACAAAGCTTCTGGACATTTGAGAGGTACTCGAGGCCTTTTTATTTTATGTTATGTTCTTTTCTAGAACTATGATATTGAGACTTGTACTATTCTTCTTTTCTGTTGAGTTAATGAATTGTATATATGACACCAATCTTGGGTGATTTTAGAATTGGTTTTGTTTATTATTATCTATGTTATGCAAGACTTTCTTTCTTTTGTTTAAATTTTCGACTATTTTAAGTTGCTTAGGTCTATAGGTTGACATGCCTTGGTGTGTTGGGTAGGCGCCATCACACTTGATTTTGGATCGCAACAATCAGAGTTAAAAAAATAATGATATAGATGAGTTTTTTTTCTCAAATGACAATGGCATAGATAAGCCAAAACTTTAATAAAGGGCATAAATAATCTCTTAGTAAAAGTTTGATGACATATTTGAACCATTTCTTTTTAAAAATAAGAAATTAATTGTGTCGTACCTAAAATGAAGAAAACAGACCATTTAGACGATTTTAAAAAGTGTAATTTTTGTTTTACATCATAAAGTAATCAAAAAAGTAGTATGATATAATTTTAAAAAAATAACTGATCAAACTGAACCATTAACATTCCCTGCTTCCTAATAAAATGCAAAAGCAATTAATGGAGTACCACTTTTCTCCAATTGAGAGATTTAATTTTGTAGTCATTTACAAATTTATTTTTAATTTATATTATTTTTAGAAGAGATTTTGATTTTTTACACATATAAAAAAGTCATTTTCTATTCAACTTATAAACAAGAATAAGAGATAATTTCCTCACAAATTCCTTGAATAACAAAGTAAAGTTCATATTTCTACTCATGTACTAGAATTGATGTTTAATTTTACAACTTAAGGTCTATTAGAAAAGCAATCTAGTAATTGAAATTGGTGTATAGGTGTAATTACAAGGGTAGTAACTACTAATCATGTAATTACATGGATTAGTAATTATTATGATACGTTTGTTTGCCACAATGTAATTATAAGTCTGCACTTTGGTTGTATAACTGTAATTAGAAGGTTTTATATATATATATGAATAATATCATATAAAATATTCAAAAATCTATATTATCTTTTGAAAGTATATTAATTAGTAAATATATCTTAACTAATATTATAACACAAATCAATTTATATTTTTTAAAATAACACATTTTGTTTAAATTAATTATAAAAATTAAAAATTCAAGATATATATGAACAATACGAAGTGTATGTTTTTCAAAAATATTAACTATTATAAATATAATATCACAGTAAACTTATTAACATATTTGATAAAAAAAATCTATCTAGTTTAACTAAAAAATAAATGACTTATAATGTGAAATATCAAGTCAATACTACTAAAACAAATAAAACTAAAAATATAATATAGGTTATAAATTTGAAATAAAACATTTAACATAATATTGTTATGTCAAATTCCAACATAACATACATAAATATGATTTTACAAAAAAATAATTTTATAACTTTATTTAACGATGAATTGAACTTTAATTTAAAAATTAGAATACTAATTAAATCATGCTAATAAAAAAATAAACATAAAATAAATAAATAAAAGAATAATATGAAAAAATTGAAATCATGTGAAGTAAAGGTTGAGAATGAGAAAGAAATCAAAAATAAATATTATAAAATAAAATATAATTTTAGAAAATATTTAGAATAATATAAAGAAAATTTAAAATAATAGAAATATAATAATTAAAATTAAAATTAAAAAGCAACGACAACCTTTTCTGTAAATTAAAAAGTATAATTACACTATCTAGCTTCCGTCGAACCAAACAAGCCAGAGATTGTTTACATCAAATTCCATTATCAACCCTTAATGTAATATACTATTACTTATGTAGTGGTATTCTAATTAATTCCACAAAGTAAAGTAAGTAAAACAACTGTACAATTAACGACTAGGAATAATTACGATAAATGTGTAATAGCATATATGATTCTTACTTTACAATCATTCTAATTAGTTGTTCTGATATGCCTGTGGATATCCAGGATCAGGCTTATCAAAGAAAGCCAACTCTTGTTCCGTCAAAGATTCAAACGGTCCATTCAATGGTGGCAAGAACAAAATATCTACATCGTATGACGGCCCCTCGTCATATTTCCACCAACAATCAAGACGATTGGAAACTACATTCTGGGAAATATTTCTGCAGAAACTAAGCTTTGAGTATTGATGTTGAATTTTGACGCCTCCTCTTAACATCTCCGTATGAGTTCTTTTCATAACCACAGATCCTTTCTTATCACAAGTTGATTTACTCGTTCATGAGTCACCCTGCACAAAGTTTTTCAAGAAATTATTTTCTAATTGTCTGTCTTTCATATTTGTCGAATTTAATGGCATTCAACAGCCATTCGATGAATTTATTTTAATAAATAGCTTATAAGTTTTCTAGAAATTGTATATGACAAACACTTTCTTCTTTTATTTGTTTAAACGAAAATAATGCCTTTAGATAGAGAAAGAGAGAAAGATAGAAGAATCTGAGAAATTTTCTAGAGCAAGAAAATATCTTACAATATATAAACAAGAAACAAAGACATCAACAAGCATTTCCTAAATAGTGTAGGAAACTAGTCAGACTTATTTAATCAAATTTGAACAACTTAATCCTAATTCAAATGGAAAATTGTCATTAAGTTTGTGGTGTTTAATTTCTTTACCACTTTAACTTTTCAACCATTATTTTGATATTTGTCTTACATTGTTTATTCTAACGTATTACATGACTCAAGTTATTATCTAATCTCTACTCTAATTAAATTATTTTGATAAATTAAGAGCATCAACGTGAGAAAATGCAAGATTGAAAACCTCATTTTGATTGATTTGATTTATAAATTTAATAATCCAATACAATTGATTTGGTTTGATTATTAAAAATTCAAATCAATCTTACTAATGTACCCTCTATCTACTACCAAGGACTAAAAAGTTGGCATGCTTTGCTTCTCCAAGTCTTCCAAACAAAGTTCATAACTTCAATTAAGTCGATTTCTAAAAGCAATCATTCCAAGAATTCTAACAAGAAGTCAAAGAGTATGTGGATCAAATATACAAATTTCTCTACAAGCTACAAGCTCAAAATTCAAGAAATCAAGCATTTAAGTTCAAGAAAGCATCAAGATAAAGGCCAGCGAATTCAAGAATAAGCCTCAAAGCTCTTCGATTGAAGTACAAGGCAAAATTAAGTTCAAGAACAAGTTCAACTTCAAGTTCATCAAATCCATAATCAAGATCAAGAATACCGAATTCAAGATCAAGCCCAAAGCCCTTGAATTTATGTATAAGTTAAGATCAACTCCATCATATTTTACAAGATTCAAGATTGAGCTAAAGAACCCTTGAACTTATATTTGAAAAGATGAATTAGAGGATTCATAGAGATTATAGAATTCACACCTTGAAATAAAATACTACGATTGTTGCAATAAAAAGAAAAGCAATCATAGATAACCAATGCTTACATTTTTCATTAGTAATAATGCAAACAATCAATTTTTTTTTACCTATAATCAAATTGTGGATGTATTACACAATCACCACCAGTATGATTATTTCTAAATAATTCCAACATTTTCAGGTCTTATTTTGTGTTTCCTTGAATGAAATATTTTTAATAGAAGACATAAAAATTTTTCCTGATCAGTTATCTCATAGACTGTCCTCAGGACATCCATTTTTTATAGGACATAAAATACGTACTAGCTTGTTATAGTATTTCAGAAATCATACTTGCGTATTTTCCTATATAAAATATTCGCTCTTCTATTTCTGATTACATTTTACAATACAATGACAGGTTGTAAGGTAATAAATGAACAAGGCTCTTTTTTTTTTTCTCTAAAAAAAACTTTATGTTATTTTAAGACTAGTTACGACAGCTTGTGCTAGCATGAATCAATATAAATTTATTTTTAATCATGATTTAAATTTTAAGTTGTTAATTATTGAGACCAATAGAACATTTTATTTGCTACATATTTTGTTATAATTTATGTTGCACATATAAAATTTTGAGAGCATATAAAAAATATATTTATTAATACATGAATTTCATGGTTTAATTATACTGTTACATTTTTTAAAGTACTTTCATTTTAACATAAATAAAATTATTAAAATATTATTTAAATAATTATTTAGTTTTACTTGTACAACAAAGATGAAGACTCAATTTTTGACTTTATATTTATTTTGTCTAAATTTTAACATTTATATGCTTAAAATAATTTATTAGGATGATATAGTAAGATTATAGTTGAAGCAGCGAAAGAAATATAAGGAAACAGTCAAAGCAGGCACGTTAATATCGACTACCTTAAAAAAAATTAAATTAAAAAATAGAATTTTGTAAAATAATTATAAAGAATGATTTAAAAATCTTATGTCACCATCTTAAAATCATGAAAAAAATATTTATAGAGAAATTAAGAAATGATTCAACAAACTAATCAATAAACAAAATAGGAAGTTGAACCTAATTTTAAGGCTGTAGTGAGAATAAAATCCAAGACCTCTAGCACATAAAGGAAGCACATAAAGGAAGCCTTAACCATCCAGCCCAAGCAATTGCTACCCTAGTTTTTGAAATAGAACAAAAAATGTACCATGACACAAGTAGCTGCTTGCCTCTTCTTAAATAAGGGAATATATCAAGGATAAAAGAACAAAAGAGAGGGGAATAAAACTAAAGTTATCTATTTGTCATACTTTAAAATTTCATAGATAGAGTTTGAAAATTCTGCTTTAGTTTGTGTAGGAGGAATTTGAAGAAAACTGTTATTAATCATTACCTTCACTACCGCATATATGCACGAAGATCCTGAGAAAAATATTGTTCATCTTATTAAGGAAGAAAAAACAAATTCATACTAGACAAATTTGTGATTTAGTTATTCTCTAATATTTAGAATTTTGAAAATTAACTAAAATTTTGGCTATGAATGTTTTCTTATTTTCAGTACGTGAGTGTCCTAATTTGCACGCACATTTACTTTAAGTTTATGAATTTTTCTATTTCCTTATATTCATTCAGTCATTCATTAATATGTTTGAGTTACTAGCTCATAATTGTGGATGCTAACTTATTCCGAGCACATTGATTGTAAAAATATACAGGTTTTATATGAAAAAATGAATTCTCAATTTGTTCTTTAATTTTTTTTTATAAACTAGTCCACATTAGGTAATTAACTGTATGCAGTAAGCAGAATTAGCTTTTAATTTTAATTGTTGAATTACCAGTGTCATTCTCCAAATCGGTAAATTATTAGAAGGATAATCTAAATACACAAAGAGGCTTCTCTAATTTTACACGAACTAATTGAAAAACCACTTTGTTTGACAATTGATTCCACAACACCAACACTAGATGAGAATTTCAAGTGTCATGAGATGAAATGAACAAAAATCTAGTGTGATTGCAAATTAGAGATTCGACATAGAGAGTTATCTTGATGAGTATACAATTAATTTGAAGATAACAAGCTATACGAAGACAGAGCTTACCTGAGCTCCACTTACTAGCTACCATTGTTTCTTCGAGGTGCTGATGAAACTCCAACCGATAAAGCTTCTCCCAGTCGGCGATCTGGTGAAGAAGGTGATTGAGCTCTTAACCTCACTTTTCCTTTTAGTGATTAGACATTTCCTTTTGTATTCGGTTAACGAGATGGGGCCTATTTATTGGGCTGGATCTCTTAATCTTTTCTTGTAAATATCGATACTGTTTGGTTCATAAAACGGCCCGTTTGACCAACTTTAGTTTTAAAAATAAAATTATTCGAATCCTAAATTTATGTTGACCTTAAAAGTAGATTTCACATTAAATGAAATTTTATTCTATATTGCTTGATATTAGGATCTTGAAATCAACTAAAATTATATTGATTAAATTTTTGCCTTACCTAAATATTTTTCTTATTTGCTTTATTTTTAAATTTGTAACCTTAAAAATGATTTTTGAGTATAAACATGTATACTATCATGACCGAAGAACCCAAATACAAGCCTCTCAAAGTCTGACCTGTATCAAAACCATATTGACAAGATTGTTTGCCATTTGCAATTTGGAGCGCAACATGAATAGGCCCTCTAGATTGATCCCGGTGCATGTAGCACTGGCGAGACATACCATAAGAGTCTATGCCCCTAGACCGAGAGCCGCTATAACCCCCCTAGTGATGATCCCTCTTATTGCTACATCCTTGGACCTTATGATAGAGTTCCTCCATATATAGTACAAGCATGATCAATAATATCTAGGAAAGACCTACCTACTAAAGCCACACACTTAGTCCAAAAGTGTAACTTCCACCTCAAACCACAGAGTAAGCAACAAACTTCTCCTACTCAGAAGGTAAAATCACGGTAGCATGCCCAAGAGCAAGTGGAGTATAGCCTTATACTGCTAAATGGTCATAAAGCCCTGCTCTAATATAGTAAAATTGATCCCTGAGTTGGTCTCTAACACTCTTTATTACAAACTTGGCCACGAAGGCCTCTGAGAACTTGTTCAAACTCAAAGGAGGGGATCCAACCTGTCTATACTACATAAAGGTCATCCACCACTGGCAAGTTGGTCTATCAAGTTGATAAGCAGTAAAGTCTACTCCTTAAGTATGTACTAATCCCAAGGTATATGATCTCTCTCTCTACATGTTGTCAGATACTCCTAGAGTCCTTCCTTACAACCCCAAAAACCTCAAAGGAATCTATCTCCAAAAAACTCTGACCTTCTTCTATTCCTCTAATAGAATAACTCCTAGTGCGATAACTAGATGAGTGTTAGTGGCAGCTCAACCTAGGGTGCCGCTATTGATAGTTGATCCTATGGTTTTTCATAACTTTGCTGGGTCCTAATGTAGGACCCAAAGTGTCACGCTCCTGGAGGGTACCCTTGGCGTGGCCGGCACTCGGAGACTATCGATTGTCTTTAAGAGAACCACTTGGCTTCATCGTCACGTCAAACTCAATAGCGGAAGAATAACTCAATGAATAAGCATCAAATATGAGCATATAGATATACATATAGAAATAACTCTACTGTATCATAGTATCTATGAAAGTAGTTTAGATACAGAGACTTATCCAAAACCTCCATTCAAATGTCTACGAAGCCTCTACTTATCGGTCTAGAAATGTGCCATGACAGGCCATGGGCACCTTAATCAAAGAAAAAAAAAGTACTCAAAATAATGAAAGATAAAAGGGCTCCTCCGGGATACTAGGAGGGCTCACCAAGCTCGAGGGATGTACTGATTCGGACCTCAACGATGCGCGTACTGAAGCCCTCTATCTGCTATATCTGCATCATAAAATAATGCAGTCCCAAAATGGACATCAGTACATGGAATATACTGGTATGTAAAATGACTCTAGAAAATAAGGCTAAACTTATTCATCTCAACTCAACAACTCATGCTCAACTCAACGTATGCACATTTGAAGTAAGTCATTCATTAAAAATATGTATATGGTAAATAGACTCTTTCGAATATCATGCTTAATCAATATTGCTTGGGAGTTTCTCTTAACCGACATCCTCATCCCACCACATTAAGTTAGGTGGTGCACAACGAATCAACATTGTTTCCACGCCCGCCCTTAACTTGCCATGGAAAAGGGCAATCAACTCTCTCTTGGATCCATAATGTGTCCGCTTGCGGGACAAGAGCCTTCAGACTAGCAATAACTACTATCCTACGCTGACAACGTAGTTCTGTGGGTTAAAGTAAAAGTTATACTCGCTCCTCGCTTGGTGGTCGATACTTTTCTCAAGGCTAAAACATGCTCAACTTATCAATTAACTCATCATCATCATCATAACTCAACTCATCATCATCTCAGGGTCAACTCATAACTCAACTCATCATCATATCATCATCAACTCACAACTCAACTCAATAATTCAATAAATTAATACAAAGGATTAGCTCAGCTTAGACTCAAACGGTCATTTAGACTCATTTAATCAACTCGTCATGCAATACAATCAAGACATCATATATCATAATGTATGTGACTTAATGCAACATATTCCTCTTGCTCATGTGTACTCAAGTTACTCAACTCAATGTGTATCAATCCACTCAATTCAATATGCTCAATTTACCCAACTTAATATGCTCAATTTATGCATAAAATTCCATGGTAACATTTAAATTAGGGTTCATACTGTCAAGAATGAAAAGACATGTATACATCTTACATTCATGCTCATGAGAACATAGGAATTATCTCATGTAATGCAACGTAAAATAAGATCTTATGATGAATACAAAGATATAGTATTAAAATAGAAGAAATTTCTCAAAAATCATAACTCTCCTCAAATATTGACTCAAGATAATGAGAAAGGGTGTGTAAAGAAAGGAATCCACAGTTTGGTAAGCCTTACATACCTAGGAGTGTAGAATCTTGAAGTATCTTGGAAGAAATTGGAAGATTTTTCTCAAGTTCTCCTTCAAACCCTAGCCCCTCTTCCTCTCTTGAAATTCTCTTCAATGCCTTAGAGAGAATATTTCATCACCAAAGAGGCCATCTGATATGTTTTGGTGCTAATTTTGGTATAAAAACGTCAACCATAGGGTTAGGAATAGTGGAAAGGTCCAAAATAACCTTCCTTAAAAAGCTATCAAAAGTGGCCTACGGGCCACCCTACGACTCGTAGGAACCCTCTCATAAACTTTTGGCCCAATTTTTGGAGTCTCTAGAACTAGCTATGAGCCCAAACTATGACTCGTAGAAGGTGGTCGTAATGTCTGGGCTGAATTCTGTAACTTTCTGATGTTTTCTACAAATTGCAGATATGAGTTGTAGTCCAAATTACGACTCTTAACTGGGTCTCGTAGGTGCAACTCTGCACTAACAATCTTCAGTGAAATGGTCATTACTTTTGACTCCGAACTCGAAATAAGGTGAAACCAATTGCATTGGAAAGCTAACTCAAAGGACTTTCATTTGATGTGTCGTGGGTCATCTAGTTATTTGTGTGATAAAAGTTATGATCATTTAAAGTTGACTCTTACATAATCCAATACTCAAATCTCAATTTATAGGAATGTCTTGAACTCGTCTAAGTACTAGAGGCCTCTTATGACTCTAATACACCTCCAACATATAAGGATAAGGCTTGAACCATAGGTACATATGAGGGTAGAATTCTGGAGTGCCATAATATCTCCTCATTGGGATCATTCATCCTCGAATGATGAACAACTAGAGATTTAGGGGCAAGGAAAATATTTACCTATAGACTCCAAGAATCAACCGGCTCTGAACTCACTCGTGCAATCAACAAACTAGGAAATTTAGCAAGTAAAAAATTAAACAATCAATGTATCACATCAATCCTCACTCGGACTCTAGAACCCCATCGTACAAAGAACAAAAGGAAGACTCAAGGAATAGGAAGTTCAAGAATTTAGAGGAAGAATACTTACCATCAACTCTCTCATCATCGATAGGCTGGAATAGGTGAGGGTATCTGGCCTTCATATCCTCTTCCACTTTCCAAGTAGCTTCTTCTACAAATTGGTTCCTCCACAATACTTTGACGGATACAATCTTTTTATTTCTCAATTTCTGAACCTGACGATAAAGGATTTGGACAGGGATCTCCTCATAACTTAGATTGTCTCTCACTCCAATACTTTTGACAGGCACTACCAACTGTAGATCTCCCAAACATTTCTTCAGCATAGAAATGTGGAAGACCGAGTTGATGACCTCTAACTCTGGGGGTAGTTCTAACTCATAAGCCACATTGTCTACTCTGTTTATGATCTGATAAGGGCCAATGTACCTTGGACTCAACTTCCCTTTCTTTCCGAACCTCATCATACCCTTCATGGGCGACACTTTCAAATACACCCAATCATTGACCTCAAACTCTAAGTCTCTTCTTCTGATGTCTATGCAGGATTTCTGTCTACTCTGTGCAGCCCTCAACCTCTCTTGAATGATTTTCACCTTTTTCATAGCTTGGTGAATCAAATCCGGACCAATCAACTCTGCTTCACCTACTTCAAACTATCCAATCGGTGACCTACACCTCCTCATATAGAGTGTCTCATATGGGGACATCTGAATGCTCGAGTGGAAGCTATTGTTATAAGAAGACTCTACCAAAGGCAAGTGGTCATCCCAATTACCCTTAAAATTATTTACACAAGCTCTCAACATATCTTCTAATGTCTGAATAGTATGTTCTACATGGCCATCCGTCTGAGGGTGGAAACCCATGCTAAGGAGCACTTTCATACCCAAACCCTACTGAAATGACTTCCAAAATTGGGTGGTGAATTGAGCTCCTCTATCTGAGATGATAGACAAAGGGACCCCATGCGTCCTAACAATCTCCCTTATATATAATCGGGTATAGTCTTCTCTAGTGTCGGTCATCTTGACCACTAAGAAGTGTGCTAACTCAGTCATTCGATCAACTATCACCCATATAGAGTCATGCTATCTATGAGACCTCTGTAAACTAGTAACAAAGTCCATATTGATCATCTCCTATTTCTATTCTGGAATCTCAAAGTTCTGAGCTATTCCACATGGTATTTGGTGTTCAAATTTAATGTTGATAGTTTGGACACTTAGAAACAATCTCGGCAATGTCTCTCTTTATTCTGCCCCACCAGTAGATTTCCCTCAAGTCATGGTACATCTTAGTAGACCCTCGGTCGATGGAATATCTTGAACTGTGGGCCTCTGCCATGATCCTCTCTCGAACCCCGTCAACATTTGGAACACATAATCTGCCTTGATACCTCAATACCCCATCTCCCCCTTTGGCGAAAGCCAACACCTTCTACTTATGCACATCGTCTTCAATTGTAATAGGATCAGATCCTAATCTTGTTTCTCTTTCACCTCTACTACTAGGGATGATATAGACCCATTGTGCATATGTACTCCTCTTCGCTTGACTCATCTAGTTGGACTCCCAGTCGTGCTAGTCTATGAACCTTCTTGGCTAATTCTCTCTTCTCCTCCTCCACATGGATAATACTTGCTATGGATAATCTCCTAAGAGCATCCGCAACCACGTTAGCTTTACCTGGATGATAGAGGATGCTCATGTCATAGTCTTTAAGTAACTCAAGTCATCTCCTCTGCCTCAAATTAAGCTCTTTCTGGGTGAAGACATATTACAAGCTCGCGTGGTCCATGAACACATCCACATGTGCCACATATAAATAGTGGCGCCATAATTTGAGAGCAAACACTACCATTGCCAACTCTAAATCATGAGTTGGGTAATTCTTCTTGTGCACCTTAAGTTGTCTCGAAGCATGGGCAACGACTTTCCCCTTTTGCATGAACATACATCCCAGTCCTATCCTCGAAGCATCATAATAGATCACAAATCCATCTGTCCCATCAGGTAAGGTCAACACGGGTGCAGTGGTTAAGCTCGTCTTTAGCTCTTGGAAACTCCCCTCACACTTGTCGGACCATTGAAACTTGACCTTCTTCTGAGTCAATTTGGTCCACGGTGTGGATATGGAAAAAAATCACTCAACAAATCTTCGATAATAGCCAGCTAAACCTAGAAAACTTCTTATCTCGGTTGGTGAGGTTGGCCTTGGAGAATTCTTGACCTCCTCGATATTTTGAGTATCCACTCGAATTCCATCTCCAGAAATCACATGGCCTAAGAAGGCCACAGATTCAATCCAAAATTCACACTTAGAAAGCTTCACATATAACTCATTTTCTTGAAGTGTCTACAAAATGATCCTAAGGTGATTGGAATGCTCCTCCTCATCTCTGGAGTACGCCAAAATGTCATCAATAAACACAATCACGAACATGTTGAGATACTGCCAGAATACTCTGTTCATCAAATTTATAAAAGGTCTGGGTGCATTCGTCAGCCCAAAAGACATCACTAAGAACTCAAAGTGTCCATACCATGTTCGAAAAGCCATATTTGGGATGTCACATTCTCTCACTTTCAACTGATGATAGCTTGATCTGAAGTCTATCTTAGAGAAAATAGTGGCACCCTGAAGTTGGTCGAACAAGTCATCAATCCTTGGAAGGGCATACTTGTTTTTAATAGTCACCTTATTCAACTGCCGGTAGTCAATGCACATCCTCAAAGAACCATCTTTCTTTCGCATGAATAGGACTGGAGCACCCCGTTGAGAGACACTCGATGTTAAGAATCCTTTCTCTAACAAGTCCTCAGCTTCTCTTTCAACTCTGCAGGGGCCATTCTATATGCTGGAATAGAGATAGGCTGGATGTCAGGACAAACATCAATCCCGAAGTCGATTTCCCGATTAGGAGGGACTCCAGGCAGATCCACAAGGAACACATCAGGAAACTCATTCACAACCGGAACAGACTCAAGGGAAGGGGGCTCAATATCATCAGACTTGACTCACACGATGTGATAGATACATCCTTTGGAGATCAATTTTCTGGCCTTTAGTAAGAAATAAACTTACCCTTCGGCGTAGCAGAATCTCCTCCCCACTCAATAATAGGCTCATTCAGAAGCTGAAATTTGATAGTTTGAGTTCGGCAATCAATAGAGGCATAGCAGGCATGAAGCCAATCTATACCAAGAATCACATCAAAATCAAGCATCTCCAACTCAATCAAATAAATACGAGTATCCCTATGATAGATAGACGTCACACAATCTCTATAGATCCTTCCAACTCGAATAAACTCATCAACAGGAGTAGAAACAGAAAATGGCACAAGCAAACAATCAAGAAGAATCTCTAATCTAATCGCCATATATGGCGTCACAAAAGAGCAAGTTGCACCCGATCAAGTAAAGCATAACATGGAAAGGTAAAGACTCGAAGCATACCCATCACAACATCTGGTGCAACCTACTGATCTTGTCAGTTCTCCATTGCGCACAAACAGTTTGTCCCACCACCTGCCCCTGGTGCAGCACCCCTCTGATTACCTCTCACTGGTGGTGCTGTGGTAGAAGTTTGGGCCTTATTGCCCCATATCGAATAATCCCTCTGAAAGTGACTTGGGTGGCCACACTTGTAGCAAGCATTTCCTCTATCTCTACATTCTCTCAGATGCATCCTACCACATTTCCCATAAGGTGGCCTTCTTTTAGAGCTAGGAGTCGCACTTGCTTGAGATTGTGCACCCTGTGCCCTAAAGCTTGGCTGACCTTGGGACCTTTGATGGCTAGGAGTTGGTGCACTAGCTAAAGATGATGTATAGCTAGAAGACCTCTTCTGGAAAATAGGACTTATCTCCCTTATTCTGCTTACTCTGACTTAATTTAGGCCCTGCTGATTTGGCCTTCTTACTCAGATGTTCCTCTCTGTCTTTCTTCTTATCCTCCTCAGTCTGTTGGGCATAGACCGTCATTCTGGAAATGTCCATATCTGGGATCAACAACATTGCCTTACACTCTCTCTTCACGTGTTTACCCAACCCAGATACAAATTTCCTCATCTTCTCCCTCATATTCGGAACCACCTCCGGTGCATACCTGGACAACTGGATGAATTTCTGGCTATACTTTTTGACCATCATCCCTTCTTGTTTTAGATTCTCAAACTCCTCGAGCTTCGCCTCTCTCGACTCTTCAGGAAAGAAGTGGTCGAGAAAGGCACTCTCGAACTCATCCCAAGTAGTAAGCTCAGCATACCTCACCTCGACTTTCTACTCACTGGTTGTACCAAACATTGGCCACATCTTTGAGTTGGTAGGCATCTAGCTCAACTCCTTTAGTCTTAGTAGCATGCATAGTTTTCAGCACCTTTCACATCTCATTAATGAAATTCTACTGATTCTCCTCAACCTTTGACCTAGTATAGACCGGTGGGTTCACCTGAGGAATCTCTCAATCTAGAAGTAGCTGTGGGCTCATGAGAACTAGAGCTAGGGGATGGTGACCTGATTCCCACTCTGAGCAACTACTAACTTGGTAAGCATAGCTATGGCTACTCGAAATTCGGCCTCTAAGGTAGGAGCAGGTGGAGCAGTAGGTGTCACAGGAACACCAATGGTACTGGGCGGTTGGCCTAGACCCCTCGTTTCCATTTGAGGAGGCACCTCTGAAGTAGGGTTCTCGGCAGTCCTAACTGAGGCATTTCTCTGGGTTACTGCACATCTTGGAGGCATGATCTGCAATCGCGTAACGCATGAGTCAAAAAAGAAATTTATAGAGTTTTCAACTCTATGGCATGAATTTAGATCACAAGAAAGCGTAACAGTTCCTAATGTCCTATAACTTCTTATTTATGAAGTGTGGTGCACAACAACACACAAAGACAAGACTCTACTAGACACGATTTCATAGACTCGTTAGGACTCTTGAACTCTGTGATCTGATACCAAGTTTGTCATGCCTCGGGAGGGTACCTTTGGCATGGCCGATGCTCGGAGACTATCACTAGCTACTGAGAGAACCATTTGGCCTCATCATCACATGAAACTCAACACCGGAAGAATAACTCAATGAATAAACATCAAATATGAGCATACAGATATACATATAGAAATAACTCTATTATCATAGTATCAATGAAAGTAGTTTAGATACAGAGACTAATCCAAAACCTCCACTCAAATGTCTACAAGGCCTTTACCTATCAGTCTAAAAATGTGCCATGACAGGCTATGAGCACCTTAATCAAAGAAAGAAAAGTACTCAAAATAATGAAAGATAAAAGGGCTCCTCTGGGATACCAGGAGGGCTCACCAAGCTTGAGGAATGCACTGATCCAGACCTCAATGATGCACGTGCTGAAGCCATCTATCTGCTATATTTGCATCATAAAACGATGCAGTCTCAAAATGGACATCATTACATGGAATATACTAGTATCTAAAATGGCTCAAGAAAATAAGGCTAAACTTATTTATCTCAACTCAGCTACTCATGCTCAACTATGCACATTTGAAGTAAGTCATGCTTTAAAAATATGTATATAGTAAATAGACTCTTTTGAGATATCATGCTTAATCAATGTTGCTTGGGAGTTTCTCTTAACTGAAATCCTCATCCCACCACCTTAAGTTAAGTGGTGTATAACAAATCAACATCGTTGCTGCACCTGCCCTTAACTTGCCATGGAAAAGGGCGATCAACTCTCTCTTGGATCCATAATAAGTGTCCTCTTGTGGGACAAGAGCCATCAGACTAGCTGCAACAACTATCCTACGCTGATAACGTAGTTCTGTGGGTTAAAGTAAAAGCATACTCGCTCCCGGCTCAGTGCTCGATACTTCTCCCAAGGCTAAAACATGCTCAACTCATCAATTAACTCATCATCATCATCATCATAACTCAACTCACCATCATCTCATCATCAACTCATAACTCAACTCATCATCATCTCATCATCAACTCACAACTCAACTCAATAATTCAATAAATTAATACAAAGGACTAGCTTGCCTTAGAGTCAAACGGTCATTTAGACTCATTTAATCAACTTGTCATGCAATACAATCAAGACATCATATATCATAATGTATGACTCAATGCGACATATTCCTCTTGCTCATATGTACTCAAGTTACTCAACTCAATGTGTATCAATCCACTCAATTCAATATGCTCAATTTACCCAACTCAATCTGCTCAATTTATGCATAAAATTCCATGAAAACATGTAAATTAGGGTTCATACTATCAAGGATTAAAAGACATGTATACATCTCGTATTCATGCTCATGAGAACATAGGAATTATCTCATGTAATGCAATGTAAAATAAGATCTCATGATGAATACAAAGATATTGTATTAAAATAGAAGAAATTTCTCAAAAATCTCAACTCTCCTCAAATATTGACTCAAGATAATACGAAAGGGTGTGTGAAGAAAGGAATCCACACTTTGGTATGCCTTACATACCTAGGAGTGTAGAGTCTTGAAGTATCTTGAAAGAAATTAGAAGATTTCTCAAGTTCTTCTTCAAACCCTAGCCCCTATTTCTCTATTGAAATTCTCTTTAATGCCGTAGAGAGAATATTTCTACACCAAAGAGGCCGTCTGATATGTTTTGGGGCTGAATTAGGTAGAAAAACGTTGACCCTATGCGTAGGAATGGTGGGAAAGGTCCAAAATAACTTTCCTTAAAAAGCTATCAAAAGTGGCCTACGAGCCTCCCTATGACTCATAGTGGGTTGTACGACTCGTAGGAACCCTCTCGTAAACTTTTGACCCAATTTGTGGAGTATCTGAAACTTACGAGCCCACTTTATGACTCATTGCCTATTCTATGACTCATAGAAGTGGTCGTAATGTCTGGGGCTGAAATCTGTAGCTTTTTGACATTTTCTACGAGTTGCAAATACTAGTTGTAGTCCGAGTTACGACTCTTAACTGGGTCTTGTAGGTTCAACTTTGCACTGACAGTCTTCAGTAAAATGGTCATAACCTTTGACTGCAAAATTGAAATAAGATTAAACCAGTTATGTTGGAAAGCTAACTCAAAGGGCTTTTATTTGTTATGTCGTGGGTCATCCAGTTCTTTGTGTGGTAAAAGTTTTGATTATTTAAAGTTGACTGCTACATAATCCAGCACTCAAAACTCAATTTATAGAATAGTCTTGAACTCGTCTAAGTACTAGAGGCCTCTTATGACTCTAATACACCTCCAACATATAAGGATGAGGCTTGAAACATAGGTACATGTGAGGATATAATTATGGAGTGTCACACAAAGTATGACTAATAGTTGAGTAATATCTACGTGAAGCCTTGGTGTATTAGCTGGCTTGACTTATTCGCCACCCACATGTTGCTGAGCAGTTGGAACTGGCTATATGTCATGATCCAAACCTAGTGTCTAGGTGTGACACGACGAATGAGGACCCCGAGGCAACTTCACCTAAGCTTGCTAGAATGTGATAAACATACATAAGATAATTACACATCAATATAAACAAACTAATCAAAAATAAATCTTAAAGACAAACCTAAAATAGAAGTCAAGAATCTCTTATTGGCAGAGGCTAGAACAATTCCCTCACTCACCCTTAACTAAGAAACTACAAATTGTCTCAACATAGAAACACAAGAGCATGAATAAAAGGGCTTTTTCCCGAAGCCCGAAAACTCAACAAATGTCTTCAAAGGTGGTGTTTGGATTTAGCAAAAATAAGGAGGAGTAGAATCATTACTTGTCCCTATATTGTGACATAATGTAGTAAAAAAGTATGCGTTAGTACATTGGAATGTACTATGTATGGAGGCATGCAAGGTAAAGTAAATTGACATGAGTGCAATAGTCAAAAAGAGCTTCACAATTTAATTTTGAGGATAAGAAAATGATCATGTAAATGATTAATGCCTATTCAAACCATAAGTAATACCATGACATAGAGCTTGTAAAATATCGTAAATATATGGGAGTGAGACTGTAACCAACAATAAGACCATACGGGCCATTACATAGAGCCTCAATGTTGCCTCTACATCAGAAAAAGAGCAGTCTACTTGCTAAGGTAGAACTCTACTCCACTAGATGAGCATCATGAATCATAATGCTATATATGGTTCCACTGGCTAGGCTATATTGATAGCATAAACCTACAACAACACATAGCTATGAGACTTTGAGGCTTTATATAAGGATTCATTGGGTTGAGCCTTTACCTCAAGCCTCATTTGATGCTAAGTCAAACCCTATGGAATTCATAAACATAAAGCATAATAGTCAACATTATAATTCGTAGCATATAGTATTCAAAACCTCATGACATTGTAAAGTAGGAAAGGTAAAAAGTAAAAACTAATCTAAATCATAAGAATATCCCATCTTCCTAACTTGCATGCAATGTACAATATGGGTACAATCCTTCCACCTTTTCAAGTTATATAAAATTAGGGCCTTAAGTCACCCTTCATAATCATATCGCAGTCATACTCACATACTTGTAGCCTTCTTGTTAAATCATATCTTACCATAAAGGAAATTAGGGTAAAATATGGGTTCATAGCCAATTAAGTCAAAAATCATAGAATAAAGTAAAATTCATGCATAATCATACAGTTGGAGACAAGTCAAATCATAGTTAGGAGAACCCATCACAATTTAATGAGCCCTAAATGGTAGGTAATAAAGTTCCTTGAAATTCAATTTGAAAATCATGCAATTCATATTGTTGATAGCAAAATAAGTATAATTGAATATAGGAATCGTGTATGTGACATAAATCATGAAATTAATATTGGAATGATGAAATTCATAAAGATTATACTTGAAAATTGAAAGAGGGTTAAGTTGATCTTAGGGTCCCATGGATGAAATGGATCGATGGGTGAAGAACCACATACCTAGATGAAGAGACCCAAGAAGTTTGAAAAAAAAAGACCTTACATTCTTTGGAAAACTTGGAATCCATTGCTTGCTTCAATAAACGATCCTTGAGAGAAAAGCCTTAGGAGATTTTAGAGGTGAATGAGAAAGAATATGTTTTGGAAGAGTGTAGGCGATTATGGTTAGTTATAGGAATAAAAGGATATAGTTTAGGGATTAAATGAGTAGAAGATGACCAAAAATTCCTTCATAAAAAATTGTCAGGTCAGGCCTGCGAGTTTGATGTAATGCCTTAGATCTTAAGCTAAGACCCGAGTCGTTCCTCATATGTATGTAGGATCAACTTGATGAATTCTAATGTGGTGGGATCAATTCTTAGGCATTCAAAGTGGATTACATGTGGTTTTTGGTCATAAGGCATCTCTTACATCGAGCCATGTCCAGAGGATAACAATTGGGCAAGTTTCGATATGATTTCGTATAAGAGTCAACTTAAAAGGTCATATATTTTAGCATATAATTAATTAGGTGACTGAATACCTAACAAATTATAGGGCTTTGAATTAGCTTTCCAACGTATCTGATTTTGCCATATTCTGAGTTCAGAGTAAAAAGTTATGACCATTTTATTGAGGTTTGTCTAGGCTGTCAAAAAGGGTGATTGTCAATTTGAACGCCGAATGGCCTTGAAAAGCTTCATAAACCATCAAAAAAGGTCGTTTGAAGGTCCCATTAGGTGTACCACCAAATGTTCTGATGATGGGACCCCTAGACTGTCGATTTTGATGACAGACACATTAAAATATAATGTTTTGACTTTTAATGATTTTTTTACATTCCCAAAAAGGATTTTCAACCCATTTAACCTAAATACACCTTCCTAGACTTATTTTCTGAAATAACCTTCTCCTTCACTCATTCAATATTTTTCTCTTAAGGAAGAGGACCCAAATCGTCCATTAAAGAACATACTTCAATTTCTTTCAAGCTTTTCATCAAATCCAAGATTCTCTTCAACTTTATTCTATATTTTTCTCTGGGGTATGTAGGTTTCTTCATCCATGGGTCCTTCAACCCATGGAGTACAAAACTCTTTAAACTCAATCTTTAATTTCAAAGTTTATTTTATTATGGAAATTCTTATTACTAATTATATGCATTATTCATGTTAGAAATTATTATTTATTAATTTAAAATGCATGAAATGACTTGGTGTTTAAGAACCCTTTACACTACTACATTGGGTTGATGATTTTTTCAACGGTTCTTGTTAAATTTATACCCAAATGCTATATTTTGATCTAAATCATGAATATTATGTCCAAGTAAGTATTATTGTCATCCAATTACATGAATTGATGAATTTTAAAAATGTCCTATCTTAACTATTATGGACCTTTGAATCTCATTATGGGCTATTTGATATGGTTTCAAATGATATGTTCACATCATAAGTATGCAAGTTCAAGAGTATTATGAATGATTATGGGCTGCGAATGTTAAAGATTCATGAAAATTCATATGAATGTTATGCATGATCATGAGCCCTTTGATATTATGTTACGCTCTCCTGTGAAAGGAAAATGCTCACTCTAAGGAGTCAAGAATGTTAATGAGGTACTCCCACTATGCTATTATGCTCTACAAGTTATTCATGTCATGAGTATGCTTATATTATATATTCCATGGGACTAGACTTAGCACCATATGAGATTTAGAGTAGGTGACTATCCCTAAGGGTCCTTATATAAAGCTTTACTTCTCATAACTATATGCCACCATAGGTTATCATTATTTTTCCTAAATGGGCATACACTAGTGGATCTAACTAGGTCAAGTTACCCTCAATGTAGGGTATGGTTTTCCTTGGAAAGTGGCCCACTCCTTTTTTGTTGTGGAGGAAACATCTAAATTTAATGTAGTAGCTCACATGTTCTTAATATTAGTTAAGGTCTCTTCCCACATATGTATATTATGTTATGAGATTATGTTTACCTTCCAAGCATGTTTTGACTAAGCTATCGATCATTTATGCCATATTGAGCTTATTTTCATTATATATGATTATGCATCTTGTCTATTATGGCTTATTATCTTTTGTTGCATTTCAACTTGCATACTTGGTAAATTTCAAGTACTAATGCATACTTTGTGCCTACATGATTTAACCATGTAGTAACTGAAGCTCCCATCCAGCCACCTCCTTGTGGCTAGTACGATCTACCTAAGACTTGCTTGTGGTTTGTCCTCCATTCCGAGAAAAACACCCATTTTCTATGTTGTTTATATTAAGGCATTATTATCTTGTTGCTTTACTTGTGAGGATGAGCCCTGGTCAAGTGTAGGCCCCTATTCTGCTATAATTAGAGTTAATGTTGGATGACATGATATGTATGATCTATGCGACACTTATATATCTATGGAGACTTTCCTTTAGTTCTTATCTTATGTGTTGTTATTTCTTGTGTTTTATTGGAATGTTAGTGAAATTCCTAAGTCCCTACTTTCCCTAAAGTGAACCCCATGCTCCATTTCCCTTGGATTTACTTGATGTAATTGAATGGTGGAAATTCCTTATTCCTTGTCCCTATAGAGTGCACCCTAAGTCCCAAATTCCCTTAGTACTAATTTTGTTGATGATTAATCCATGTTTCTTAGCCAAGGATGTGCTTATGTATACGATGAGGCTTACTTGGGATACCCTTGGTTTCCCCATTTGCCATGTCGGACCTAGGACTTAGACTTAGGTCATGACAATCTTGGTGTTAGAGCACTAGGTTTATAATAGTCCTCATAAATCTAATATACCATATCGACTGAGTCTTGTTCATGGTTGTGAAGCGCGCCATAATTATGAATAATAGGATATGAGACATTTAGGAAATGACTCATTTCTTCATGATCTATATCTTGTGATAGAGACAAATCCTCTAAGGTTTTTTCTTGATTCCTATCCTTTATATTTTAGAATATGTCTCAGACCTATCAGAATGGTGGACAAGATGGCGACCATCCCTCGCTTGATGATCAATTCCTAATCAATGACATATTTAATACAGAGTTTCACAATGCCATACGGATATTTGCCAAAGTTGTAACCGCTCAACTAAATCAACAAGTGGATACTCCTGGAACACAATTGACAAGAAGGGGGAGAGGAGATCAAGAAAGCCCGAGTTGATGATGCTTCATCTTCTTTTGGTGTTCTAGCGCTCAAGTCCAACAAGGAAAGAAGGCTTTTCCCCTTTTGTGAAGGGTGTGGAAAGAAGCATCAAGGGAAGTATTTTCAGACATTGATGGTTATTTTAAGTGTGGCGGTATTAGACATAAAATGAGGGTTGTCCAGAGTTTCTGAGGAAGGGAGAAAAAGGGCTCGATGTGAAGGTGGACTTCCACATGCTAAGCTCGGTGGTAGCTTCCGTCTCTAACAAGGCCAAGGACCATCTTATGTTTCTCCCCAAAGTTGGCTAAGGATAGGGAGCCCATACCTAAGTCTTAAGTGGGTGGTGCCAAGGGTGGTGGTTCTATTGTTCCTAAGAGCCCAAGGTGTGGGAAAAACCATGGAGGTTGTCATGACCCGAGCCTAAAGCCTAGGAGTGACATGGTAAATGAGAACTTGAGTGTCTCCAAACAAGCTTATAGCATTCACATACACATGATCGGTTCAGAAGAACATGATTAAACAATAAACACATAGTTCTAACGGACGGGTAAGTATGACTCACATTATGGGGATGTCATAGGGATAGGGATTTTCATGGATTCACATAGAACATAGCACATAAAAACTAAGGGGAAAATAAGTATGACTCACGCTATGGGGATAGAAGGGACTTAGGACCTTCCATATTTCTACATCTCATCATGAACATATCGTCATATCATCAACATCAAGAGATAGCCATAACCATAGTCTCCATAATCAAATAGTATAACACATAACAAACCTGTACATAGAGTTTACATTATTTCCAACAATGCCTCTAAGTCATGGAATAGGACGGGGGCCAAGACATGTCTCAAGCTCACCCTCAAAGTAAAGACATAAGTGAATACAACATAATATGTAGATAGAAGGTGAGTCTTTTCCTTGGAGTAAAGGACTCACCACTAGCAAGATCACAAATCAAATTAACCATCAAGAGGTGGATGAAGATAGTCTCTGAGCCTTACATGGTTAGATCATGTAGAGAAAAGATTATGCATTAGTAAGTGTGAATGTACTAAGTATGTAGGCATGCAATGCATATGAACTCATTAAACCTACATTTCAATGTTAGATGACAAGGACACATATACATAGGAGGAAGTATATAAGAAAGAGTAATATATGAATATGTCATGAAATCCATGATGTATGAAATGCCATAATACTTTAAACATAACGGTGATGAGACCTTAACTACATCAAAAATCCATGTGAGCTATTACATGAATCTCCTAATGCATAAGCTTTCGCACTGAGATGAGAGTGGATTACTTGCCAAAGGTAGCCCACACCATACCTTACAAACCCACTTTTTCGGTGTGATGGCCACCTTCCTTACGAACTGATCTTTTTGGGAGGATTTCCATGAACATACCATAATCATCCCTTAAAGTGGCATAAACATGAACGTTCGCTGGCATGTAGTTATAGGACTTGGGTACTAAACCCTTGGAGATTGCCCCCCCTCTCACAAGTCCACTCGGTGCTAAGTCATCATCCCACGAGAATACATATACATATACCTGTTTTCAAAAGAGGCATAAATCTTTTTAAATCATTTCCATGCATACTTAGACTTAAAAGCCAAACATACTTCATAATCATGCATACTTGGGCTAAAGAGCCAAATCATGCATCATATTCATGCATACTTGGGCTAAAGAGCCAAATCACACTTCATGTCATATTCTCATGCATAGGAATAAATCATTCATACTTGTACATGTTGGTGTAAACACCCATAATTGCTCAAAATTCTATATCATAGATATTATATGATCACATATCATGTCATAATCACACTTTCCTTAAAATCATAGTCATAAACATAATTGGGTCTTAATCCACATTATAATATTAATGAAAATCAATGTTCATGTATGCATATGCCATGAAAGATGAGAGAATATTATGAGAAATAGGGATTCATATTCAAAATAACATTATAAGATGAAATCAAAGTAAATACATGAAGAAACTCACAATTAAAGCATACTTGAGATTGCTCATACATAAACTAAACATTAAAAGGGACATGCATATTGAAACCTTCATAATATCAATGCAATTCAACATATTAGGTCTTACATCACTTTAAAAACATCAATTAAATACAACCCATATCTCAATTGAATCAAATCAAAACATTAATTTAAAAGACCCATGTCCAAAATAAGCTAGAAATTCATAATTTTAAGAAGTAAGAAGTATTTGGAGTCTTCATGGTTGAAAGGGACCATGAATCAATCCCACATACCTTTCTTAGAAAGATGACTTTGAGAATAATTTAGCTTGAAATTGAAACCCCAATTGAATCCTTTGAATGAGTGACTTGGAGAGAAAGTTTTAAGAGTAATGAACTAATTGTAAAGCTTGAATGGGAGGTTAGAATTAGTATAGAAGATGTTTAGGAATGTAGGGTAGGGGGAGTTTAATAAAGCTCTTAAAAAGTCTAGAGGATGAGAGAAAATATCAAAAGTACCTTAAAAAAATGAGCCTTAGAATTTTATCCAGAAATTACCACGAGTGGCTTCACGGGTCGTGAAGCTTTTCACGGTTCATGAAACCATACTATCCCAACATTGATAGGTTCTATGAAAATGAGCATAACCTCTTACTCCAAACGTAGAATTGGCTGAAACTAGATGTGTTAGTAAGATTTAAGTGCTTCATTTTGGTAGGTTGTAGGCCACACAGTTCTTTTATGACCATTTAAAGTTGACCCTTTTCTCAGTTAATATGAAAAGCTTAGCCATTGGAATTCCTTTGAACTTAGCTTGAGGAGAGACCTATGATAACCTTAAAACACATAAATAATCTTAGATTGAAGGCTTGAAAGTGAATTTAGATTGAGCATGAAGGTTCTATGGGAATCATCCGATTAGAGCTTGATAAGAGGTTCATAAAGCGTTTGAGCAAATGAACGAGAAGATAAATGTTTGAATAAGAATGAATAGTAATGAAGGAGTATAAGCTTATTTGGGGGTTCAGGATAGGTGAGAAAGTCATAAAATACCCTTGGAGTAAACCAAAATTATGAGAAGACCATTAGTGAAGTGAGCTTGAATTGTGTCCAGGCCTCCTGTAAAGCCCCATGGGCTCTACAAGCCTTTGCGGACCATACAAGTATTTGTGGAGGGTACCTCAATGTTAAGATGATACAATTATACTTAGAAAAATCCACCAAGGTTGCTTCCATAGAAGACATAGGGTCCGTGCAAAGCTATACGGTCCATGAATAACACCCGTACAAAGATCAAAGTTCCGTAATGGTGAACCAACACTTAGCCAAAATTTGGCCTGACATCTTAATGGAACCACCACCATGGGCTGTGGGAGCTTGTATGGATCGTACAAGTGGTCGTGGTGGTCTCCTTGGCTAAAACAAAGGGAGAACTGGCTAGGTACTACCCATGAGACCCCTTTAAGAACCATGATAAGGACCACAACTCGTGGAGGTGCCCATGGTGAGTTGCCTTGGTAAAAAAATGCTTGGAATCAATATACTTCGCATCGTTAATGCTTTTTCTAAGTCTGGATCCTTACATCATATCCTCTTTGGGAACATTCATCCTTGAATAAGCTAGAACATGGCTCAAAAGGCTTACTTGATCATGAATCATTTTATTATGAAGACATAATGCAATACTCATCACTTAGAAAATCATAAAGTCATTAAAACTCATGTCAAAATATCCTTTCAAATCATTTTTGTGCACATGCAGGCATAAGAGTGAAAGAAGTAGGACCACTTAGAATAGAAAGAACCTAATACCATAGGCTTGAGAAGATTGGAAAAGATAGGGGTATCATCATATCAAACTTGATTCCACTTCCCATGTATCACTTTCAACATGGTTCCTTTAATGCACTAAAACCCAAAGCAATATCCTTGTTATGAAGCTTTTCCATTTGCCTATCCAAAATTTCAACCAGAACCTCTTCATAAGTCAAGTTCTTTCAACCTCAATACCTTCTAAAGGCATAATCGAACTAGACTCACCAATCAACTTTCTTAACATGGACACATGGAACACCGATGAGCGGAACTCATATCCAAAGACAAATCCAACCTATATGCCACATTCCTAATCCGCTAAACAATCTCATAAGGACTTACATATCGAGGAATTAACTTTCCCTTTTTTACCAAAATGCATTACAACTTTCATAGGAGAAGTCTTCACATACACCCTATAACCGATAAGAAACTCAAGATCCCTCTTTCTAACCTCCAATTAATACTTTTGACAACTTTGAGCTATCTTCAACTTTCCCTAATAAATTTTACCTTTTCCATAGCCTCCAACACAAAATCCAGGCCTACCAAAGCCGTTTCACCTAACTCAAACCACTCCATCGGGGACCTATATCTTCTTCCATACAAAGCTTAAACGGTGCCATTCTGATGTTAGCATGAAAACTATTGTTATAGGCAAACTTAATAAGTGGTAGGTGATCACCCCAATTTCCTTTGAATTCTAACACATAAGCCCTCAACATGTTCCCCTAGGTTTGAATTGTCCTTTCGGCTTGTCCATTAGAATGAGGATGAAACGCGGTATTTAACTTCAATTAGTGCCAAGCCCTTTTTGAAATGATTCCTAAAAGTGAGAAGTAAATTGGGTACCATGATCCGACATACTAGACATAAACATATCATGCAATCTAACCGACTCACAGATATATAATAGTCCGTAGCACTGAAAGCAGTCTTAACTGGTATCGAGTGAGCCGATTTGGTCATTCTTTCAACAATTACCCATATGGAGTCAAACTGCTTCTGGGCACGGGGAAAACTAATCACAAAGTCCATATTCACATTCTTTCATTTCGAAGTAGGAATTTCAATGTCTTTGGCCAAATAACTGGGCCTTTGATGTTCCACCTTCACTTGTTGGCAATTAGGCGTTCAGACACAAATTTAGCTATTTCCTTCTTAATACCATGCCACTAATACATTTCCCTCAAATCCCGATACATCTTGGTGGATCTTAAATGGTTAGAATAAAGAGTGTTGTGGACTTCACTCATGACCACCTCCCTAAGACCATTAATATCCAAAACACAATCGATTTTGGTACAGAATTATACCATCTCCCCTCTAGGAGAAAATGTCTATCTTCTTTTTAGTAACCAACCTCTTCAACATAACCAATGATGGGTCTATGTCTTGATTTTACTTCACATCAAAAACCACAGAAGATTCAACCCTATTCTAAACATGAATGAAACCATCATCGAATTCACTCAATCAAATTCCCCAGTTTTGTCAAATGATGCACATCCTTCACTAACTCCCTTTTGACCTCATCGATATGATCAACTACAATATCTTCCTTGCCTGGATTACATTATGGCTGCAAAGTAACTCTCCCTATTCGGTAGGGAGGGATAGAGATAAGAAACCTTAAGACACATTCCTAGCACGATATGAATCATGAAAAAGTGAAATATTTCCTAAAATGACTTGTAGCCTCCTTCCCATACATGTGGCGCACTTTACTCCCATGAGTAAGACTTTACTTGATGTAATGTATTGGACTCCGAGGACCACTTATAAACCTAGTGCCAATACCATCTCAGTCATGACCCGAGCTTTGGGCCTAGGAGTGACATGGAAAAAGGAACCCGAGAGTCCCCAAACAAGCCTTGTAGTATTCACATACACATCATCGGTTCAGAAGCACATGATTAAGCAATAAACACATAGTTATAAGGGACAGGTAAGTATGACTCACACCATGGGGATGTCACAAGGATAGGTATTTGCATAGATTCACGTAGCATATAACATATAAGAACTTATGGGTGGGTAAGTATGACTTACACTATGGGGATAGAAGGGACTTAGGACTTTCCACATTTCTACATCTCATTATAAACATATCATCATATAATCAACATCAAAAGATAGCCATGATTATAGTCTCCATAAGCAAATAGAATAACATATACCAATCCCTTACATAGAGTTTAGATGCAATGCCTCTAAGTCATGGAATAGGAGGGGACCAAGACATGTCCTAGGCTCACCCTCAAAGTAAAAACATAAGTGAATATAATATTATAGGTAGTTAAAAGGTGTGTCTTGTCCTTGGAGTAAAGGACTCACCTTTAACAATCTCACAATCCAACTTATCCGTCAAGAGGTCGATGAAGATAGTCTCCGGACCCTACATGGTTAGATTTATGTAGGCAAAAGAGTATGCATTAGTATTTTTGAATGTACTAAATATGTGGGCATACAATTCAAATGAATTCATTGAACCTGTATGTCAATGTTAGATGACAAGGGCACACATATATAGAAGAAAGTATATAAGAAAGAATAATATATAAATATACCATGAAATCCATGATGTATGAAATGCCATAATACTTCAAACATAACCGAGATGAGACCTTAACTGATATCAAAAATTTATGTGAGCTACTACATGAATCTCTTGATGCATAATCCTCCGCAACAAGATGAGAGTGGACTACTTGCTAAAGGTAGCCCACACCACATCTTACGAACTCATTTTTTCGGTATGATGGTCACCACTCTTACGCACTCATATGTTCAAAAGGATTTCTATGAACATAACATAATCATCCTTTTAAAGGGAATAAACATGAACCTACGCTAGCAAATCATTATAGGACTTAGGTACTGCACCTTTCGAGATAGACCCCCTCCCACAAGTCTAGTCGGTGCAAAGTCATCATCTTATAAGAATATATATATATATATATATATATATATATACATATATACGTGCTTTCAAATGAGGCATAAATCTTTTCAAATTATTTCCATGCATATTTGAGCTTAAAAGCCAAATATACTTCACAATCATGCAAACTTTGGCTAAAGAGAAAAACCATACTTCATATTCATGCATACTTGAGTTAAATAGTCAAATCACACCTCATGTCTGTCATGCCCTAAGTCCCATTAGGGCGGACTGGCACCCGTTGCCGATGAGGCCCGGGAGAACCAACCTGTAATTGTGCGCTTAATATACGTATTATGAGGGGTTTGTACCTTTAGTATGCCTTAAAGTAAATAAATAGTTATGATAAGCAAAAAGGAAATGCATATGACTAGGCCGTTGGGGCCATAGTGTTTTACGTACTAAACATGAACACACTTTGATATACATGGTCTACAAAGCCTCTAGATAAAGAACAACATTTGATAAGGGTCGGGACAGGCCCCGCCTCAACTAACTATACAATATGACCATAAACTCTAAACATATACAAGCCCGAAAGCAACCTGGAGCTTGGTGATAGCAGCTGGATATCCTGTACCCTTACTGGGGAGATCTAGTAGCACCTGTACCTGCAGCATGAAATGCAGGTCCCCCGTAAGGGACGTCAGTACGAGATAATGTACTGAGTATGTAA
>JAPFFP010000009.1:2265993-2278017 GCA_026153255.1 Solanum medicagineum | reverse complement strand
GAATGAATTTCGAGGGTCCTTTTTGTGACTTTGTGCCTTGTGTGTTTATTGTCTTGTGGTGCCATGAATTTCGAGGGTCCTTTTTGTGACTTTGTGCCTTGTGTGTTTATTGTCTTCTGGTGCCATCCCCTTTCTTCTTTACTTTCACAGGCCCCCTACCGCATTCGCTAAGGCTTTTAGCAGTGTTCATTGCATTTTTGGAGCCTACAATTGCAATCATGGAGGGTCAGGTAGATTGACCTCCCGCGTTCACGAAAGTCTTGATCGTGATCAGAATCGCGGAGAGCTTGACTGTTGACCTCTGCGTTCGCGGGCTCCAGACAGCGATCACGGTGAGCTCAATTTCCTGAATAGTTTTTAATTCCTAAAAGTCAGGAATAGATCATTATTCACTATTTTGAGTTTTTAAGAGCTTGTGGGTGATAATTTTAAATAGAATTTTCGTGTGAAAATTATTAAGTTAAAATAACCTATAATCTCCGGTATCCGTCTATTATATCTTGATTTAATCCCAAATCAGTGATTTTGATTTCAAGAAATGGAGAGTTTTGTTCAAGAATTTGAGTTTTGATAAAATAGTGATTATGAGTTGAATATAATTCTATTTTTGAAATTGTTTTAACTCATGTGAGAAATATTTTCATGCAAAAATTTTTATATTTGAACCTCATTTTCGGAATCGAATTTTTAATCTTTTTTTTGAATTTCATGATTTTGGTATCATTAGTTTTGAAATTTGATTATGAATCATTATTTGATTAGATTATGGCATTTTTGATATTATTGGAAAGGAAAAGGCTCAAGTGTTTGATCGATCGTGATTTTGGCTAATACAAAGTGAACTTCTTAAACTCCATGATTCTTGTAGAATTTCTTAATTTCCTTTCTTGTATATGTTGGAGAGTAATGGGAATGGGGTGATGGATTATTTTTCTCACATGAACTAACCTTAATTGCATGACAAGGTTAATGAAAAGGCAATGTCTGGTAATGTTGTAGACAAAAGAGTGAAATGCTTTCCATTGATATTGATGTGTAATTGATGGAAGGCTCGATAGTTTCCTTGTTATTGTGAGCTATTTGCACCTGTCATTACTCATTACTGTATGATCATGCTGAGTTGCATTCTATTCTTGAATGTTGGGACGAGATAGACTTGTGTCGGATGGCGAGGTCTTGATGACGATATTGTGTGATATCAAGGTCTTTGTCAGTGATATTGAGTGATGTCGAGGTCTTTGTAGGCGATATTATATAGTGTCATGGACTTCGCCAACGATATTGTGTGATGCATAGGTCTTTGCTGGCAATACTAAGTGATGTCGAGTTCTTTACTAGTGATATTGTGTGATGCCGAGCTCTTTACCGATGATATTGAGTGGTGCCGAGGTGTTTACCCACGATAGTATGTGAATATTGCCTGATCATTCTTTCATGCTGTTTGTGGTGTGATTCTATTCTTGTGATTGACCAAGTGATTATTCGTGAGCTGTGACTTGTGGTTTTAAAAGTGTGATTGGCGAACCTATTTGAACTGTGCATTATGAACTTTAGGCTGGACTGATTTTTCGTGCATATTGTAGTTATGGGGTTTGGTTGAAGTGAAAGGAGTTCATGTGTTCTATTAGATTGACTTTATTTTGTTAGTTGGTTTTCTGGATATTGTGTTATTTTGATACTAACTCTTTGCTTCTACACTTGTGCAAGTTACTATTTTAGACAGTGAGTAGTACCTTTTTTTGATTATCCAAGGTTTTCTAAGAGATTTAAAGAGGTAATTATTGACTTCCGACAGACTCTCTTATTCTTATTTCTTTCTATGCTTTGTTCTATTTGAGAAGCAAAAATACTTTTGAGACTTATAATTATTTTGGCATTCTACATATGACAGTGGCTTGTACATGTGATAACTAATCATTGAGAGTTATTTGAGTTGGCTAAGACTACATCACACCCGATTCTAAATCATGACATGTTTAGAATTTTTATTTTTAATATTTATTTAACTTATATTTAGTTAGAATTTGTCCTAATTCATATAAGAATATGTTTTTTAGTCTTAGTTTAATATGGCTTCTTACTATTATAAATAGAGATGTTGCTAATTATTCTCAATACATAAAAATATAAAAATAGACGGAAAGAGTGAAAGACAACTTATAACAAAATTCAAAAGTTTTCAAGTCTTTGAATAAAATATTTTCCTTCATTCTTGCTCATAGGAAAGGAAGGATATTGTATAGACTAATCCCTTTTTCCTTACTTTTTTAATAAGTAAATTATGTCAAGCCTAACCCCCACACCTTGGGCTCACAACCCAAGTGATAATTTATAACTAAAAATAAAAAAAAAATACATAACAATTTACATTTGAGAAAAGTAAATTACTAGAAAATATAAGATTGTTATAGCTGTTTATGAAAATCTAAATAGCTCCTCTGATTGCTATTCAAAATTTTACTTTGTTGGTAAAAATTTGCTTTTCTACATTGTAATTTTTTTTTCCTATTTTCGCTTTCCACAAAAATAAGAAATACAAATGCTTTACAACAACTTGATGAATAAATCAAGCTATTATCTCACCTATTTTACATTCTCTATATTTGATATCAACCTTATTTGATCTTGCCTCATGAATTATATCACAACATTCACATTTATTAATCTGGAAAAAAAAACATCGAGATAGAAAAGGTTAATAAATATTTAGAGGTCGGAGTATATTGATTGATATTTATTGACTTGCAATATATTAGTCGAGTTTCAAACTTGAATATCTATAGAAAAGAAAAAAGAGCAACTAAAAGAAAAAGATACTTTTCTTTTAAAAATAAATAAATAAAACATGCTTGTAAGGTAACGAGAGTTGATCCTAATTCTCGAAGGTACAGCATATGTATGGAATTTTTAAATTTTATACAAAAAAGTAAAAAAGAAAAAAGAAGTGAAGATATTGGATATGAGAACTTGAATAAGTTTTTTAAAATTACCTGTGAACCTTAAATTTTAAATGCTAGAATTTTGAATTTATGAATTTTAAATTTTAAATTTTAAAAAAGATAGCCTATTGATTTTAATAAATTATTTTATACATATTAAGTAATTTCTTGACAAATATCAAAGGCAACATGCAAGACAACTAATATTAAAGAAAATGTTCTCCATTCTAGGCTACTTAACAGTAATCCTTTTTTCTTTTTTTTTTTTTGGTACTATGAGTATACAAAAGTAAAACTTATAGAGAAGCTTATTGGAGTTTATGGACGTAGAAAACATTACCTGGATACGTTTTGTTGCTGACGAATAAACATTAATTTCAGAAATATACTCTGCAGAAAAATTTCCAGAAGACAAACAAGCTCCTATTCCTCGAGGCCATCCTCTAATATATGTAGTAACAATTTCACCTCTTCGATTTTTCTCAATGGACTTGAAGAAAAATACATGAGGAGCTTCACAAGGATCCCAAGAAGGACTTCTAACATCAAACATGTAATGTGGTGGATCCGGACTTGGTTGCCATGTTTTAAACGTTTCAATTGGTCTTTGTATCCAACTTCTAGGCATAATTTTCTCATAAATATGAGCTGAGTATCCCCAAGAAACTGAAAATGTCCAATTGCTAGATTTTTTGTGGCAAATAGTTTGTTGTAACATGCGTGATTGATCATATTTTGCAACGTTTTGGAGGTGGAATACTGATTGCACACGATCCATAGATGGAAAAATTGGATCAACCATGTCAAAATGGTGAAGGGACATTAATAGAGACTTTGGATGATACGATAGAAAGCCAGATATGTCACCACGAAGATCAATCTACAAGTTATCAATGTTAAAATCTTTAGGGTTTAAGGAAAAAGAGAAAAGTATAGTCATAAAGGTGACTTTAAAATTGCAAAAAAAAAAAAAAAAAAAGGAAAAAAAAGAGTTTAATTTTGTATATTTTTTTGGCATTATCTGCGTATATGTCAAATTCAGAAAGACGAGAATATACCTGATGAATACCCTGAAGAGGAGATAGATTGACTCCAATGTCAGCTATACAATTCATTGTTGTTCTATCAGCAGATCTCAAGTGTGCATATCTCTTTAAGCAAGACATCACATTTTGTGCAAATTCTCTAGCCAAAGGATAACTCATTATAATTCCAGCTCCACCAAAAGCTTGATGAAATGAGTACCAATAATTTGACAATATAAATTCCGAATGTCCTCCAAAGTAATAGTATTTCGTATGATCATACTGTGCGAGAATATCAATCATATTATCCACGAAAAATATAGAGTCATCATCCCCCATAATTACCCATCTTACCCCTTCATGTACCTCCCTAACTACCTCCATAATCCCATGAACCATTCTTAGGACTCTTGGCTCAACATGATTTGTTTCCTTAACAAGTTTTGGAACATCATCGGATACCCGATACGGAGGTGAATTTATGGACCATGGGAGAAGATCATCACCTTGAGGAGGAACATCTAGTAAAAGATGTCCTTTTGTAACATTTGGTCTCCACCATGATTCTATGTAGGATTTTCTATGATGCCATGCTTTTTCTGACCCTAAAAGACCAAACACAATGTGACTAAGGTTGGTGGATGATGTACTTGTTTGAGTAGTAGAAGGACATCTTGTGGATTTCAAAGAAGTGAAAAGATCAGAAGATGGAAATTGATCAGAGTTATTGAATAAGAAAATGGTGCACAAGTATAGGAGTAGACCACAAATTAGCAATGTTTTGCAAATGCCAAGGACATTATAGCTGTCAAATTTAGACATGTTTGGGAGAATATTTTGAGTAGAGAGAACTATAGAATGGAAACTAATGAATCAATGATCATTTTAACATGGATAAAAATATTGTTACTTAAAATGGAGAAAAGCTCCAGTAGAGTGTGATGGAAAAAATCTAGCTTTAATTACAGTCATTTTACTTTTAGCCTGTTATGTCAAACTCTACAATACAAAGTTGAAACTTCGACATTATCCTTGAATTCATAAGTGGTACCATGTGTGACATAACATTTTTCACATTATAGGACATATCCATTTATAAATGATAGGAAAAATTACGTGAACATGCAAACATATACTAGTTAATTAGCTAACATAGCTATAGTTTGAATTAACTAGGGCTCGCAGCAACATCTAGCTATAATTATAGTTTGAGTCTTGTATAAGTTGTGTGATTTATACAAACGTTGTGTGCGATCATATAAAAGCTGTCTGCGAATCAAATTGTATACCGGAATATACAAACACTATGAATTGTATAGCGAATTATACAAATATTGTGAATGAATTGTACAGCGAAATATACTAACGCTATACAAAAACTGCAAATTGTATAGTGAATTATACAAATATTGCACAAATTATACAAATATTGTTATGACAAATTTTGTTTTCTCCATCTTTCATTTTTATTGAGTTATCTTTCAATATAATTAATATGTAGGAATCTTGATAAATAGACTAACAAATTGGGTCAACGTATACATCTTGTCAAAATGTGTATATGTTAAGGTATCATAGCGCTTTTGGGAGTGCTCATGCAATATCTTTACATTTTATAAGTCAACTTTGTCTCTTTAAGTTCACCCCAAGAAATTTATTAGGAATTGGATCTTTAAGTTGTCTTCTAACTTCCGTTCTTAAAGAGGCAGTCACCTTTGTACAACATGAAATAATATTTAATAGGGAATAGCTTCAAAGTGACTGTTCCTTGAATTATTTAATTAATATTAGAGGTATGCAAAAATTAAACTAATCGATAAATTGAATCGAAAAAAAAGTTATTGGTTTATTGAGTTAACAGGGTTTTAATGGTTTTACAAGAAAAATTATTGGGTTACCGGTTCGGTTCTATTTTTAGTACTGCATTATTGGGTAAATCGATAACTTATTAAGACTATAAGAATTTACTACTTCATCCTTTTATAAATATCAAATATCAATAATTTAACATCACTTCATACTAAATCGATACTCGTAAGTCATGTATTTTCTTGGTTTCCAATGTATAACCCTTCTGGTGGAAAGTAAAATAAAATATGAGGTCAAATCTGGCATATTATTAAGTTTAGGTAATTAATTGATTTCATTATTTTTCTGTATCTCATCGTATTGCATCAAATTGTTAAAGAAATCATATATTTATTTTATGAGTATTTTCTTATAGGGTAATTGAAAATCGAACCGTTAAGGACAAAAAATCGATAAACTGAAACTGATAAAAAGTATCTTATTGACTTGTTAGTGGTTTAGCATATTTAAAAATAAAAAATCGATAAACCGAATCAATAATACATAAAATCGAACCGAACCGAACCGACCGATGCAAGTATATATTATTAGTGGGATAGTAATTTAAAATTCACTATTTTCACTTAAAAGAACAATTTTAAATCAATTTTAATCGATATCAATTTTTAGATTTTGTTTTTGAACATAACAGGTAACATTCTCTCTTTTGTTGCACCATAAATCTTCACCTATAAGAACTATCAAATTGAGCAAATTAAATAAAAGTCTAATCTTGAAACTTCTGATCATATGAAATTGTAATAGAAATAAGACCCTTACAACCAACTCATGCATGTTCATACTGATCAAACTAAGTTTCAATCAGAAGAAACAATTTAAAATGTAATTCAAAATTCAGTTGTATGATTCTACGATGGTCAAAATAACGCTCAATGAGAAGAAAAATAAAATATAATTTAAAATTCAGTTAATGCAAATTTAAAATTATATTTTCTAGTGTCATTGCATGGGAGAATGATATATTAACACATTTCTTTAGCAGGAACTATAAAATTCTATTCTTCCTCTAAACTCTCCATCTAAGAAAGTCGTTTTTATATTGATGTGATGGACTTCAAGATCATATGCTGTTGTTAGTGCAACTAACATTCGAAAAGATATAATCTTTCTTTAATTCTCCATTTAAGAAAATTGTTTTTATATGTATTTGATGGATTTCAAGATCATATACTGTTGCTAGTACAATCAGCATTCGAATAGATATAATCCTTGTCACTTACAAGTACATATCAAAGTAATCAAGTCCTTCCTTTTTTCTGAAATCTTTGACTATAAGTCTTTCCCTGTACTTGTCAATAGTACCATCAACCTTCATTTTCTTTATACATTTTGATCTTAAAGGCTTATTTTCTGGAGGAAGATCAACCAACTCCCAAGTTTAGTTATTTAAGATTTATTCAATCTCACTTTTGGTAATTTCTTTAAAAAAAACATGAATCCACAGAGTACATTGCTTCTCATAAGGTTTGAGGCTCATTATTAATGAGAAATATTACAAAATCTGATCTGAAGGAACTGGTTGTCCTTTATCATTTACTGTGCCTTGGATTTTGTCATTTTATATAATTTTCTTTGGTTCATCCTGAGGTCGTTTAGACACCCCACTAGACCTCCATATCTCTAGCTTTATACGGGTAATTGTATTCAAAAAATTTAGCATTATCTTATTCAATTGTCGCATTGTCATGAATATCTGAATGTTTAGATTTATGAACCAAAAATTAACATGTTTTACTATTTATAGCACATCCAGTAAATATCGTCTATAGTCTTTGGTCATATTTTCAATCTTTTGGGTATAGGAACTTGAACTTTTTCTAGATATCCTCACACTTTGAATATCTCAAGTTGAGTTTCTTTTCTTTTGTAATGATCCTCCAACTCATTTTAATTTATCCGCTGCTCACTTTTTTCAGCATTTAGACCTTTCATGTAGCGACCCCAGGTCATTATATTTATGACTTGTTGGCACTAGTAGTTCGATTGACTGGTCATTCATTTGATTTTATACTAGTTTCCATATTTTGTAGTTCCTGGAGTTTGAATGGTTGACTTCAGTTAAAACTCTATGAAGATAGCTTCAAAACAACATTCTGACAGTTCCATCAGCTCCGAAATGATCAAATTAAGTTAGTAACCTGTTTGACTCAAGTACCGAGACTCCTAGTGTGGTTTGTATTGTATTTTACATTTTACACTTTAAAATCGATCAACGCTTGACTTTTATTCATAGTAAACACATTCAGATGAAAATTCTAACATCATGGTTAGCTCTACGAGTTTGGTCTAAAACGACCTTTTGTTCAACTCCCAAGACTTTCGGACTCATTTCGTGCCTCTTGATGAAATTTAACTAAAAATGGCCATTAGTATGGGATCTACATTTAGTCGTAACGACCTCGTATGGAAATTTTGATTGCGCCATTAAGTTCGAAACATCAGATTTGATAGGGCAACATAATTTATTTGCGTACACGGGGTTCAGAACGGATTCCAAGTACACGTCGAAAATTTTGGAAGTGAATGTCACTACCGGTACGGGGTATGATGGAGCCTACTATAACCCCCGCTTACAGGCAAGCCAACCCATAATCTAGAATGACTAGTAATGTTTTAACTCTATTTGTACATGAATATCTTGAGTGTGAATGATGGATGAGATAGAGTCTTGATGAGTCATGAACTGGTTTTGAAAGAATGTTTCAAACAAAAGAGTTGATAATTGATGTGATGGATTAAATTTGACAAGTGTCCAATGAGATTAATTAAATGAGTTAACAGAAGGAGTTATTTGGACTCTTATGAGCATGTTGAGTCTTGTGAGGAATATCAAACACCAAATTGAGTGAGAGTAAATAATAACTCAAACTCAAAACTATATAGCCAACGTAGGAGAGAATTAAACTGTAAAATCTGATATTTCCTTATTGTCCCAAAAGAAAACTCGATATGATTGATTGTGGAACCACTTATGGGATGTCCGTAACCCTAGCGAGGTATTTGATTGATGTGGCAACAACATCCCTTCGGTGTATTATTACCGGCATATAGGTGATAGTCGTTAGTTAGAAAAACTCCCAAAGTAGGATATACCAAATACTTGATATGATTGAATTGGATTATATACCCTTGAATCTTTTCCCTTGGTGTTTTATTGAGTTTCATTATTGTCTGAGTTGAGTACATTTTGATCTTATTATTTTTCAACTATTTTACACATAGTATATTCCACGTACTAAGGCCACTTGGCACTGCATCATTTCATGATGCAGACACAAATACTAAGGACATCAATATATAGGTGCTCCGTTGAGCTTTATTCCATTCCAAACAGTGATGAGACCTCTTAGATTCCAACGACATTCTATTTATTTACTATGTCTTTATTATTTTCTAGAGTTTTTCTTTTCTTGAAGGTAGCAATGAACCTATCATTAGCACCATCTAGACACTAAAGTTAAATGTTTCATAGATAAAGATGGACTGATTTGACATTCTTATTTACTTGGCTTGTCCCATGTAGAATTATTCTTATGATAGTGGACTGACTTGAAATTAGATTATCGATTTAAATTATTACTCCATTTAGTGATGATTGATTTGCCCACTAGATTATTCCTTATATTCTTGAATTGAGTTTTCCGCTATATGATTGATGATGTGATCAGGCCATATGGCTAGCTTGGAACTAGTAATGATTTCTAAATGTTGGCCACATCTAGAGTACGCTCCTAGAGCGTGACAATCAAATTATCAAATAGCTTTATCATTTATCAATTTAAAAAAAATTAAAAAAAATCATATACTTATGCTACTATTATTTATGTCATTTTGAAAAAATTATGTTGGTTAGCTAGTTCGAACTACACATACAATGTGTGTCCAAAAACTAATGTGTCCATCTTTTTTATTCTGAGTTTGCTTACGTGCATTTAATTTTTTTTTTTTGGGTTAAATTTTCTATATTTATTTTCAGCAAAAGTAAACCTTATATAATAAATACAAGAGACAAAAAGATGATTGTTCTTTCAATGATAATACAATCAACAAAAAATAGTTACAACTTGATCAAGCTATGATCTCATCCAGATTACACTCTCTATACCTTACAGCAGCCTTAAAGGATCCAGCCTTATGAATTACGTCACAACATTCACATCTATCAATCTGAAAAAAAATAATAAAAATATTGAGATCACATTAGGAATTCTATTTTAATTTATTGTAATTTTCATACAATAAGTAGATATATGTCATTTACTTTCTAGGACAGGTTAGGTATGATTCAACATCTATGTTGCCTGGACTCTTCAAAAGTGTTAGCCAAAAATAGTGCATTTTCGGAGAATCTGACACGGTGGCATTATTGAAAGTGAAGATTCGGCGCAACTTAGCTCAATATGAAGTAAATCTAAAGAGAGTGATAACATTTGCAGAGGAACCAGAACCACAGCATGTTGGTACTAACAAATTGCATCTAAGTGAGATTGATATGAATATTTGTTTGTGATTAGGTTTAATTTAGAGTTATATGTAGGTACGTAGTTGACATGTTTAGCTGATAATCACATTTTATTGATATGTCATACACTGCTATGTGATTGCATATAATGTTATGTGAGCATGTGAAGTTTGTCTGTACTAGTTATGAGATATACATGAGATTTTGTTCGTGTCCGCGACACATATGGACAACGCTGCTTGTCTTCCATGGCTCACTACTGGTGCAACCCCCATTCAGACTAGTGTTTACACATGCCAGGGTATTAGCTTTACTAGTACTTGAGGCTATTCTTGGTATTTCAGACTTTACATCATGAGTTTTAGTTGAGAATCTTAACATGTCATATGCATATCTTCTCTTGTTAAGTACTCAAGTATTTGCATATGTATTATTTTGATGATTAACAAACTATATCAAGTACCAAGTAAGACATTAGGCTGGCGCGTCATATTCAGTAATGGAAAAATAGCCTGTAAAGTTGATGTGGTTGGTGAGAAGTCTTTCAGAAATGTACTAAAGGACCAGCGGTCCTTAGGCTGTACATATAGCAGCATAAAAGACAGAAGTCCAAGGTTGTTGAAGCACGCTTTTGAAATACCAAGAAATAGATTGAAAAGAGATACTTTTTGTCTTTGAAAAAGCTTCTTCTCGGCTTCTTGTGCAAGACATCAACAGACCCATATGAAGAATCAGAAAGACTAGGTTTGATGTTTTGTGTTGTGAGCAAGTTTCCTCCTGTAGTAAGCATCTAAATGTACTATCACTCCTAACTTATAAAGGTAAGTGATCAGTTATTCGTTAGTGTGTTCTGTGTGTGGAAACATACCTTGGAGACAGGGTTGTAGTCTCAAGGTCTGTGGGTGTGTTGTTTCTTTCTAACTACTCAAGTAGTGTAGGGTAGATCGAAGCAGGGTCAGTGTTGCTCTTGACTTGTGCTAGTTGAATAAGTTGCCTTTGTTGCAAGGGAATAGTAGAGAAGTAAGGTGTGCGTTGTATTTCTTTACTTTGCTCCTAATGGATTTGGTTGTTAAATCCTATAGGGACAGGTCGTGGTTGTTCCTCCCTTGAGCAAGGAGTTTTTCCACGTAAAAATCTCTGTGCATCTGTGTGTTGTCCTTTATTTCTTAAGATTTTTGATATTCCTCATAAAGGGACCTAATAAAGTATCAAGATTAGGAGCACAATAATTCATCATCTCTCTATATATGTATTTTCTCATGATATAGCTTGTTTGTTTCTACTTTTATGATGAGGTGTAGTGGCTATAACTGATTAGTATTGAGCTTAAGAATTTAAAAATTTCAACCTTCATCACCATCTAGTTAGGATCGCATTATTCTTTTCTACTCACTTTTTGTGCAGATGTTGATTTGTGTACTAATGGAGAATTTCTAATTCAAAGGTTCCAGGATAAACTGCATGAATGATTCACATCACTACATTTTCTGTCTCTATCTTGTGTTTACCTCTATCATAATCACTCTTGTACTCATATCACCAGATTTTGATATTTAGTTGTATTTTTTGCATTTTCCGACCTATGTTTATTAATTTACTCCCTCCAACTGACAGTGCGGTAGTGCTTTTAATGGAAGAATGACAAGGTTGACCCTGGTTTCGAAGGATTGAAACCTAAATTAGGGGATATCATACGACTTCATGAGCCTTATTCACTACCACCAGCTTA
>JAPFFP010000009.1:2237076-2249938 GCA_026153255.1 Solanum medicagineum | reverse complement strand
TTCTGTATTTCTAGTGGCTTGTACGCGTGACAACCAGTCCTTGGGTGGGATTTAAGTTTATGAAAATTCTCAGTTTGAGTTTATTTATTTAAATGCTTCCGCGCGTTATATTTATTATCCCTTTTTGAATTAAGGTTGACTTGCTCTGGTGGGATTGAGTAAGTGCCATCACGCCAAACTTTCGGGTCGTGACAAAATAATATTATATAAAAACCCAAAACTCGAGACAACAAAGAAAACGTAAAACACATGTATCTTCTAATAATGACTACGACAAGCCTAGAACACATGTAACAACATAAAAAAATGTCAATACACATCAAAAATCGTAACAACATTAGTCAACAAACAAAAAACCCTAGACGCTAATTGAAAATACTAAAAAGACAGAGATTCTTACTTGAATGATGAGATGTTACTCCTCTGCATATTATAGAGAGTAGCAGCTTGAAAATGTTGTAAAGGAAATTTCACTTAAAGGAGAGTTCTGCTATTTGCTAAGGAAAATGTAATGAGTATAATTGGGAATTGGGGGTTTGATATGAGTCTTGAGTGGGTTTTTTCAATTGGGGTGGTTTTTTTTTTTTTTTTTTTAAATTTATTTTGATTAAATATTAGGTTGACAAATAGAACAATAACACATCATTAATGATTTATTCTAATTGTGATTTAATTTTCAGCTGATATAAATAAGAGTAAAAAAGATCCCAAAAGTTTGACACATGAGAGGTATTTTTAGCCGATTCACATACTTGAAGATATTTTAGATCATTTTCATTTAGTAAATAATACACTACGGTAAGACATTAACACAATAACATTGACCATCCAAAACAAGCGTAAATAGTGGAGAACAGAGAGCCTTGTCGAATATGCGAAGGACCCATTAATTAGCTTGCAGTTAGCAACAATGGCGGAAGAAGAAGATGATTACATGGGAGACCTTTCTAACTTTCTTCCTCCAGGAGCTTCTTCTCTTCCATCTCAAACCTCCTCTAAAACGGTCAGTTCCCCTAACCCGTATAAACCCTAGATTTTATTTAAGGTTTATGTTGTCATATAAAACCTTAGGTACCTTCGTTTTTCTTTTCGATTTCCTCTGTATACTTTCATTTAGGCATGTATGTTTTCAAAGATTCAGACACTACTTATTATGCTTGGAATCACAATATTATTATCCCTGCTTGATTTTCATTTGTTTAAATATGATAACTTGCATATTTTCTTCAATTGCTGCTAGAATGAAGATTAGTCGCCATTATATATAATATTAACAACTAGAACTTTCCTTGAATTGGGAAATGTTAAATGCCTCAAGATGAAGAGAGTGAAACTAATTTGTTTTGTTAGGTTTCCAATGGCCTGAGTTACTTTTATAACACTTTTGGAATGTGTAATTAGATTTTCTTATCTCTTCCTTGCATTATCGAGTCTAAATTCTGTGGATAAATCATAAAAATAAGATTTTGATGTCAAAATAGATCATATGATATGAGTTGCTTGTGGCCCTGATCTGTTTTTCGTCTTGGGTTGCCAGGCATCAAATAAGCCTGAAGTTGCGAACAAGAAACGCAAGGTGTTAAACTGGCAAGAAAGGAAAAAGCTCAAGAGAGAGCAGAAGCAAATTGAAGAGGACCAAAAAACTATAGCCAATTTAGAGTCAGCAATTCCTGAGAGCAATATTGGATTCAAAATGCTGAAACAAATGGGTTATACTCCGGGATCAGCATTAGGCAAGGAAGGATCTGGTAGGTCTGAACCTGTGGGACTTGAAATCAGAAGGGGACGTGCTGGGCTCGGGAAAGAAGATCCGAAGGTAGAGAAGATGAGGAAGGAAATGGAGAAGGCTAATAGGGATAGAAGGAGAGAAGAAGAGCTAATGGAAACTTTTGGATCTCACCTAAAGGAGCGATGGAAGGAAAAGAGGATTGTTAGCAATTTTCACAAGGCTGAGGCAGTACTGGCTCAGTTAGAGAATAGGGAGGTCGTAACGGAGAAAAAAGAAGAAGAGGATGAGGAGGATGAAGAGGAAGAACCGATCACAGAAGAGGTACTTTTATCGTATGTTGCTCGAACTTTCCAAAAATGTCGACGGGTGCGTGTCAGATACTCCAAATGTAGTGCATACTCCAAATGTTGTGCTTTTGTGGAGGATCTAACATAGGTGCGACGACATTTTTGGAGAGGCTGAGCAACTCATCTTTTATCATTTTGGTATGATTTTTTTAAAATGATCTAAATGCTATATTGGAAACTAACATTTGGTTCACTTTTCCTTTTAACCCATTTTGTGCAAAAATTGAGTTGGATTAGGTTTGCACTGTAAATAGTTCTGGGCAAATTAGTGATTAACAACTCCAGATGTGTAGTTTCTGCTAAGACATTGACGTCAAGCTCTAATAACTGGGTTGAAAATTTAATATTTGTACTGTGTACTTATAATGATTTTCTAACTACATATATGGGGTATAGGACAATGCTACTGAATTCGTCTGAAGTCATAACTTATGAAGTGGATCCACCCTCAACCTTGAGTAATTCTCACCTTGTGAACAACTTTTGAGGTTTCGTTAGGCGCAAGTCCATTTTTCTTAATATGGTATTAAAACCAATCTATTTCCACCTTGGTATAAGAGCCCAATCAATCCCCATCTTGGTGTAACTAATGTTGGGTCCTCATGTTATATTGTTCACACACCGGATGATCAGTCTTGGGTGTGCAGGAATGTTAAGTGTCTCACATTGTTTGAGGGTACAAGCTGTTGTCTTCTTATATGGTCTAGATTTTTAGCTTGAATTAGGACAAATGCCATTTTCCTTAATTGTGTAGTTAGCAGAAATAATAATCCACAGGTATGTTGGCAGTTGGTTTGTTAACGCATACCTCTTTACGTAACCCGACCCCAGGTTTTGTTTTTTCCCAAGAATAGCAAGGACAAATGCAACTTATGTGAAGAGACTTCCCTTTCCCTATTTATCACTCTGGGCCAACCAGAAAATTGTTGTGTTCCTCAACTTGGAGCTTGTTTGCAATGCTATTGTTGATGATGGCTACCTTTTTATTTGGCTTGCTGGTTGAAATGCTTGTCCTCTCTGGTTGAACCTGCTACTAATTCTTGGTTCTGCTTCACTACTTACAATGCAGGATTTGCTCAATACATTGATGAAGCTGAGAGATGTGTATCATTACTGTCTTTTCTGTGGATGTCAGGTAATTAGGGCACATCTTAGTCAAATTGAACTCTTTGTTTCGTGTTTTGCGTGTACATGGCATGAAGTTTAAGACAGCAAAGAAGGCATGTGATTCTTATGCTCTTAAATTAAAGGGGGTGTGATATATCAATAATACCTTAAAATCTTGTGATCTGAAGTATGCCATTTTGCTCTTGTTAAGGGAGTGTGATTACGAGTAAAATGAGAATGTTGGAATAAAAAACATACTAGTATAAAAAGAGACATTCTTTTTCAAGCAAACTATGAAGGGAAGTAAATATTGAAACGGATGGAGTAGCATGTTTTTTTCCCATATCTTATTATATTATGGTTGAAAACCCAAATTTAGTCTCAAAATGGTGCAATGAGATTGATATTGAAGATAAGAATTATGGTGTGACCAACAACTTTGCCCTTTATGTCTCCACCCATAAAATGTCTTGATCTTCGGATATGCAAGATAGTGCAGTCCAAAGTTAATGCCCCGTTGACTTTGGGAAAACAGTTTGGGATCTATTGAGAACATTAGGTGGTGAAAATTATGAGTTTAGCAGTATAAACCCAAGGAGAGGTAAAGAAGAAATGCTTGGCTGCTATAATTATTGATTCTCCATCTAATGGACAAATCTGTGTCTATCTGTTGGAGAGTGTGTTGTTGGAGACTCTGCGATTTCCCGTTTCTAGTTAGAGGTATAATGTAAGGGGAGTGGAAAGGGACAGGCAATCACACCCACATTTTTCCTTGAAGAGAAAGGGTCTAATCAACTAAATTCAATATTCATTTCTTGGCTACTATAATTAATTAATTATCAGTTCTATATCTCATGGATAAATGTTTGTCTCTCTCTTAGAGATTGAAGAGAGTACATGTTAGACTTTCGGATTTCCAGTTTCTAGTTAGAGGTATTATGTAAGGGGAATGGACAGCAAACACATTTTCTTGAAGAGAAGGCTCTCGTCAATCTGCATCTGCAGCTTATTGCTAATTTCTTTTTCTTTTTGCAGTATGAATCAACCGATACACTGCTGACTAGCTGTCCTGGCATAACCGAGGAGGACCACTAGATACCATGTCTCTTCAGCAGCAACAGTTGAAAAGGATTTAGATCCCTCCTACAACAGATGGAAAATTCCAGGGATGATAGGAGCAGAGATTCATCATGCATCTTGGCAGCAAAACAGAGCTCAGAATGACAGTTCCTTTCAGGTGAATGTGGCTTCTGAATAGATTATTGAAAGCAGAATCCAGTGATGCGATTGTATTGGTGCATCTCTCATAGCTTTGAATTTCATTTCTTGTGCCAGGAGCCTTGATAGTTGTGCAATGGATGGTGGTTGTATATCAAGATTACTGTTTCATGTACTGTAGCTGTTGATTGAAGTTATAGCTATTCTTAAATATGCTGAAAGCACTTGTGTTGTTAGCATTGTCATAATCGACTACTCCAGAAGGAGTGTACACATCATGAAGTATGAACGGTATATTTGTCTATGTCACACCATGAAAAAGCATGTTTTTTTTTTTTTTTTTTTTTTTTTTTTTTTTTTTTTTTTTTTTTTTTTTTTTATGTCCAGTTTCTTCTAATCCCTATCTAAAAGAACGCAGCGGTAAGGGACAATATGCCCACACAACCAGTGGGAGGATGCAAGTGACGCTACTGGCAACGACTGCCTGGTTGGCAAAAAACGACGGTAGAGAATGGATACTGTCCTCAATGTGTATATCAAGAAAGGGAAAATGGAATGGATATTGCTCATGCTATGACTTAGTTAAAGAATGGTGAAAATTTTAAGAAAAATGCACTTAAAAAGGCTTCAGGACTCGCATGCTATGGAGGATGCTTTGCGTGCCCAACAGAGTCTGCTGCCATGTCTCTACGTACACATGCTTGTGCTCGCTTCTGCTTGGCCGCGCATGAAATGTCCCTGGAACGCTAGTCTGCTTGCGCTGCGAGCCTTAGGATGAGGACCATTGATGACTTTATATGAAAATACGCATAATTTCTCGCATAGAGCTCAAATCGATGAGCGATTTGATGGGTTAGAAACTAGACCCGATGAACTTTAAATTAGATATATTCACCACTCAAGCCTTTATAATCCTAAAGATATCCTTGTTCGACTGAACTTATGCAACCTCGACTGAAATTTGAGTCTGTAGTGTAGCTTCCAATTTAATTTTGTATCCCTTTGGTTTGGGTCGAGTTATGGATTTTTTTCATAAAAGAATTCTTTTTAAGTTAAATATTATCTTTTTTGGGTACTTTTTTTAATTACTGTCCATAATATAATTGCCTTTAATAATTACAATTATTTTATTGTTTCATTTATCTCCTTGCTATACTTTTTACCTATATTAGAAGAGTGAGTAGGAAGATTGACATACCTGTGTAATTTGGACAATTTATATGTCTGCTTATGGATAATTTGGACAAGTCACATGTGAAAATTGAGGTAGAGGTGTCACTTAAGTTATGAAATTATAAAAAAAAGTGACAATTTTGACCAGCCAAGGTCAAAGTTGTCCTTAATTAGGGATTAAGTAGGTTTAATTTAATTTGGGGGGCAAAATGTAAACTTAAACTTTAGCAATTATTTGTTTGAATTGAAAAACTTATATAATCTTTAAAATAAAATTAAAAAAACAAAAAGTCTTTTCAATTACATCCCTTCAACTTCCCACCTTCAAAAGCAAAACTCACACCAGAAAAAAGGATTTTTTGATTTTCTTCTTGAGGTTCTTCAGCTTCACTTCTTTTCTTTTCTTTCTTTCTTCTTCACTCCCTTTACCATTTTCGTCGTCGTCAACATATCACAGTCGTTACTGTCATCGTTGTCAACTTTGTCCATGCCATCGCGTCGGCAATCTCATCTTCCTTAAAGGTGAGATTTTATTTATTTTTTCACTGCTATATTTTTTATTTTTGTTGTACAAATAATTATTTAGGTTTAGAAAGATGAACAAGTATGTATTTTGCTCCAATTTCTACTTGGTATTGTTTGAGTTCTTATTGTACTTTTTGAATAGAATTTCGGGTATGGGTGCTCTTGTTTTGTAGTTATTTTGAGAAAAATGGTGGGTTGGTTGGTTGATTTTGGGTATGGGTGTTGTTGGTGTTGTTTGATTTTTGTTATTGTAGTCATTGTAAGTTTTGAGAAAAATGTTGGGTTAGTTAGTTGATTTTGGGTATGGATATTTTTGTTGTTGTTTGATTTTGTTGTTGTAGTCATTGCAAGCAAAAAATTAGCTTGGTTTGGTTGATTTCGAGTAGAGTTCACAACAACTGTTGAAGTATTATAACAACTGCGTAACTGGGTATGGGTGTTGTTTGTTATTTGATTTTTGTTGTTGTATTACTTTGTGGGAAAAAATGCTGGTCGATTTTAAAGTATTGGCAGCAACTATTGAACTAACTAGAACAACTGTTGTGGTTGTCTTTTTGTTTCATTTTGGTTGTTATGTTTTTGTTGGTGTTATTTGATTTGTTGGACTCTTTGAGGATACATTTTTGGATATGTGGGTGCGTAATTGTTTGGTTGTTATTGTTGTACCTTTTTGGGAAAAAAAAACACATATTGTTCATGTTGAGAGGTTCTTGAGCATAGATTTTTCTTCTGCATATTGAGAGTGATTGATCAAACTAACAGATAATCTATATTTTGTGATAGGACTGTCTACTTTAATGGCAAGTCCAAACAAAAAAACAGCGGACCCGATGATTCTCTTACTAGAGCTTCTAGAAGAAGGCTCATTTTGTTGGAAGATGAACAAGATGAAGACTAGGCGCAACAACAATTGGTACAACTTAATGAAGAACTCAGCGCAAGGAAAAGGGCAACAGGTGCTAGGAAGGTGCAACAAGCAATAATGATTAGAGAGGAGCAACAACTGTGATGGAGGAGCAGCAAGCAGCAGGTGCTACAAAGGAGCACCAACTAGCTGCATCTATGGAGGAGCAGTAATTGATGTGATGATGTTATTTGTTGTTAGGTTGAATTGATGTTTATTTAATGTTTGGATAATAGATATTTTTATTGTTTGGATGATAAGTATTTTGTTATTTTCTAGACTTTTTGGGGATGTTGATGATGGATAGTTATTTTATGAATATATGTATTTTCTTAATTTTTTTTGCTTTTTTAGAATGTTGACGATGGATATTTTATGTTGTAGAAATATCTCCTTTAATAAAAATATCTGTTGTGAAATGACACAGCAAATGACCTACTTGCTGGGAAAGTCTTAACATTTGCTTTGAAACTGACTCAGCAAGTCAGTCTCTTGCTTGAGGCTATCCTCATATATTTTGTGAAATGACACAGCAAGTGACCTACTTGCTAGGACAATCTCAACATTTGCTGTGAAAATGGTCAGCCTCTTGCTTAGGCTATCCTCATATGTATTATGATATAACAGTCTTAATATTTGTTGTGAAAATGACTCTGCAAGTCAGCCTCTTGTTGGGGCTATCCTCATATATGTTGTGAAATGACACATCAAGTGACCTACTTGTTGGGACAGTCTCAACATTTGTTGTGAAATGACTCAGCAAGTCAGCCTCTTGCTGGGGCTATCCTCATATATGTTATGAAATGACACAACAAATGACCTACTTACCAGGACAGTCTCAACACTTGCTGTGAAAATGACTCGGCAAGTCAACATCTTACTGGGGCTATCCTCATATATGTTGTGAAATGACACAGCAAGTGACCTACTTGCTGGGACAATCTCAACATTTGCTGTGAAAATTACTTAGCAAGTCAGCCTCTTGCTAGTACAATCATACCATTTGCTGTGAATTTACTTAGCAAGTCAGCTTATACTGAATAATTGCCTATGTAAATGTCATATCTAGTGATAAATTGAGTTTTGTTAGTTCAGTTTCATATTAAAAGGTAAATTCAATAGTGATCTTATACATTGAAGTGGTAATTAGATAAGTAATATACAATCTATTGAGTAATTGTATATGTAAGTGATGGTGATTAAGTAAATTGATTATTAGTTGGTTATGTCATATGTTTTATAATATATGAGGTGGAGTTAGTCCAATGTCGGGTTAAATGCTAGAATCAGTAATGATCTTATACGTTGAGATAATACTTACACAAGTAATAGGATCATAGTTGCAGATGACACTTATTTCAGTTGATTTTTCATTAAGTAGTCCATTTGATCATGGTTATGGATGAATATAGTGATTTTAGTCCAATTCAACACTAGAAATAAGTCGATGATAAAGATTTTGTTTAAATTTGTTATAGCAAGTTGGCTAGTTGTTAAACTAGTTATAGCAATTACTGTAAAATATCTTAGCAAGTTATTCAGTTGTTGAATATTTTTTAGCAATTGCTGGGAATTGTGTAGCATTTGTTGTAAAAATAGTAACAATTGTTATAAATAATGTAGCAATTGCTGAAATTTTCTATAGTAAGATAGTTAGTTGCTATAGCAAGTTGACTATAAGTTGATGATATCAACCATATCTAGTGATAAATTAGGTTGTATTGGTCCAATTTTAGATTAAAAGCTAGATGTAGTGATCTTATGCATTGAAATAGTAATTAGACAAGTAATATACAATCTATTGAGTAATTGCATATTTAAGTGATGGTGATTAAGTAAATTGATTATTAGTTGGTTGTGTCCATCTGTTTTATAATATATGAGTGGAGTTAGTCCAATGCCGGGTTTAATGTTAGAATCGGTAATAATCTTATACATTGAGATAGTACTTACACAAGTAATAGGATCATAGTGGTAGATCACACTTATTTCAGTTGATTTTTTCATTAAGTAGTCCACTTGATCATGGTTAGGGATGAATATAGTGATTCTAGTCCAATTCAACACTAGAAATAAGTCGATGGTAAAGATTTTATTTGAATTTGTTATAACAAGTTGGCTAGATGTTGAACTAGCTATAGCAATTACTATAGAATATCTCAGAAAGTTATTCAGTTGTTGAATTTTTTAAAGCAATTGCTGGAAATTTTATAACAGTTGTTGTAAAGGTAGTAGCAGTTGGTGTAAATTAAGTATAACAATTGTTGTAGACTTCGTAGCAATTGTTGGGAAACTCTGTAGCAAATACTATATACAATATAGTTATTTTTGTAAATTATATAGCATGTGCTATGAGGTCAGTAGCAATTGCTGAAATATCAATAATGATTGTTTTAAATGAAGTAACAATTGTTGTACAACTGCTGATGGTTTAAAATGTAATTTCTTAATACCTGAAGCATTCAATAACAAATGCATTCAAATAACAATAATACTGATAATATTAAATAACAACAAGTGTTAATTTTTGCATAAAATTAATATGCAAAATGAAAAAAATTCACAAACACCAAATAAAAGTAAGTGTTCTTATGAAACATTTTTTCATCACATCACATTCATCATTCAAAATTTCTTGATTTTGAGGTGAATTTTAATTCTCTACCACCCTTTCAACCATGTGTACATATAGAATGGGTCTTCCTTCATCTTCCAAATAATCCGTAAACTCACTTTATTTTTTATTCAAAATGGAGCCACTCTCTTTTTTTCGCCACAAGAATGCATGTAAGTGATAGGAATATCTTTCGGCTCACAATTTAATTTACAGCTAGCAATAATTTGATTAACAAAAAAATCCTCATACGCGATATCTCGATTCACAATCATCGCTATTGTCTTGATCATTTCTTTGCCTTTCCAATGCCAAATAAAACGATTGTTGGACTCAATCCATTCACCATGACAATCAACTCCAAATATTATTTTGTCTCCCATTGATGATGTTGAAGGTATCTAAATAAATAATAATTAAAAGCGCAGCATGAGAAAACTGTGCAGAAATGCAACAACTACTGTATTTAATTCAGTAGCTACTTCATCAGCTGAAACATCAGATGCAGCAAATACTGCAGTACATTCAACAATAACTGAAAACTGCTATAAAAGTGGTGAACCAGTTGCTAAAAGGTATTTCAACTATTATTCTATATCGTTCAGCAACTGCTGAGTCTAATGTCACCATCTGCTGCAACGTCGCTGAAAATAGCTCAACAGTGAAGAATTGCAACAACGGTGGAAACAACAATAAAAACACAAATCTCAAATAAACAACACCACATTCACTTTTATTAGTCACAATAATGATTAAAAGTTACCTTTCAAGTAATTTCCAAAGCTATACGAACAAATGCCCCAAAAATTGATTTGCTTCTCCCAAATTTGAAGCTCCATTGTTGGGAAAACAATGACAACAACAACAACAACAAGAAATTCCCGGGAAAAGGAAGTGGAAAAATTAGCAGCGGTTGGGAACATTTCCCAAATTGAGAAATTAAGATTTTTTTATTTAGTGGGTTAAAGTGTAGAAAGAAAAAGTTGGAGACTAGTTTAAAAGTGGTCAAATATCATTAACCTTTAATTATAAACTTGTCACCTATACCCAATAATTAAAAGTTGTGTCACTTTTTTTTAAATTTTTGAAACCTTTTTGTCACCCTTAATTTAATCACCCAAAAAACTACTACTCATCCCAAAATAGAAACTCATGTTGTACCAAGAAATCCATAGCAACTGAAAGAGAATGAAGAAAGGGAGAAATGTTTGGAACCCAGTGGAGTCGGGAAGATAACAATTATTATATTTCCAAAAAAATATAAACATGATATCTTTCCACCTCGCTCAACCCGAAAGCTTCTCAAATCCTTCCTCCCTTTCCAATTCCTACATACACACTCCCTTTGCTTTTTTTTTTCTTCCTGTATAACAGTTTCTAAAGAAAGAAACTACTGTGTGTACTATGTGGGAGGCGGGGAAGGGGAAGATGAAGATATATATTTAATGTTACGAGAAAATAAGGATGAAAACCCTAATATGTCAAAATTACCATCTTGTTCACCTCAATTCACAATATTACAATCTTCCAAAAACAAAAATTATATTTTGGCACCACTTATTTTACCTCATTACACTTAACCTTCAGCTATTTGTAAATAGTCAGTTTGAAGTTAGAAAAGAAAGAAAAAATCTTAATGTTTTTTCAAGTCAAATGCATGTCAGAATAAAATTTGTATTTAGATATCCTCTTTTTAAAATCAAATATCACTAAGTTTATTTGTTCATGTCCGAATGCCTATTGATATTACTTTATTGAGAAACTGAAAACTTAAGTTTCAATTCAAATTCAAGATTCTTTATTTAAATTTATGAATTCTTTGAAAGGAGATTGCTTGTGGCTAAATTCATTGCTCAATTTTGCATTTGATACTAGACTACTATTTATGACCAAATTTGGTACAAAAATAAATGGCCAAAGACCAACTGATCAAGAAAAGGCTGCTGGTAGCATGGTGTAGAGTCCCACAGCACACTACCTGAAAGCTAAAACATCACTCCAATAATTTAAAAGTTTTCTTTTTTAAACTCACTACATTGGGTAAAATTGCTCATGTATAAGCATGATGCAACGAGCTAGACTAAAAAATCATTGATAGGGGAAATCAATCTCTGACCTCCCTTATATGATATCACCCGTTGCACCAACTCAGCCACCCATAATTTAAAGCTGTCATGGTACATCTAAACGAAAGAAGGTCAACAATGTGGTAGTGACTGTACACCATTTGTTTGATGACAGAAAGAAAGCTTCATGGCTTTAGAGATCAATCTATAGTTCTAGACACAAAAAACTATTCCCATGACACTCCTTATGTGCATATCAACATATATAGACAACTTGAAAGACATTCAAGAATCCCTTGCATTATATTGCTGAAGAATTTCACTGAAAGAGGATCGCCAATTCATTATGGAAGATGCTCTTTTGGTACAGAATTTAATCTATGTAGATATCTTATACGTGTGTTGTGATTCCGTACAAAAGCAAAGTCATTATTACAGTTATAAAACTACATGAGTTTTTTCTTAAAGAAGCGCTTCAAATACCACATTTGCTCAGCTGCAGCCAATATGCAGATACTAAGGGACAATGTACTGAACCACGCTGCAGCTACATTGGTTCTCTCACTCGCTTCTCTCACCTATTCTTTCCTATATGTTTAACCATGAGAAACGCGTTAGTTTTGAGGTTATATCTACAAATTGTCAGCACTTACAAACATTTGTAGGATAAAATATATGTTTGGTAATAAATAAGAAAACAAATTCTATGAAGTTTTAAACATTCGTGATTATGTACTACTTCTGAAACAGAGGCAATAAACAACATAACATATGGTATCACTATAATTTTATTGCTAAATATTCTACCGTTCGGAGCTTTCTACCTTTGACTCATCTATTAATTTATCCCTTTTTTGGGTTTCTCTCTCTCAATTCAACCATCAAGCCATTTATCTGCTCCAGGCACAGTCCTTAAACTCTCAAGTATCTTTCTAATTCATGCTGACGTTTCTGCCGATCAAGTCCACCTTCTCAATTCTAAGCCCACTGCATAGCCTGTTGAGCCTGTGGGTGTTCTCCAAACTTATTCCTCAGCCTCTAAACTTGAACGATTTCTCTGAGGTTTGTGGTCGATTTGGGAATTAGGGCATAGAGAGAGTTCGGGTCCTTTTTCCGTTGATGAAGAAGAAAAAATATTGATGAAAAGGAAGAAAGTAAGAATACAATTTTCTGCTTATT
>JAPFFP010000009.1:2222680-2236976 GCA_026153255.1 Solanum medicagineum | reverse complement strand
ATGTGTTGTCATTATTTGTTGTTTATGTATTAATTGTATCATATTTACGTATTGTCATGTGCTTTTGGTTATTAGTCTTTTTTTTTGTTCCCTTTCTTTTACTTTTTGTCATATTTAGTTTATTCTGCTTATGAGTTTTTGAGACGAGGGTTCGCAGGAAACAACTTCTCTACTTCTTTGAGGTAATGGTAAGATTTGCGTACATTTTACCCTCCCCAGACCCCACTTATGGGATTCCACTGGTATATTATTGTTGTTGTTTGTATTTATTACCGTTATTATTTTCTAATCTTTGTAAATCTTCTTAATCTTTGCAAGTCAATAGGGCCAGGTAGAAGGAGAGTATTTACAAATCTTTTTTACCTGTTTAAAACCCTATCCACATTCCACCTCTTCCTCTCAAATCCCAACAATGGAGAATCTCATGGCCACTTATCAAGACGAGGAAGAAGAGGAAACTGTCGGCGATCCTGCTCGGTCCGAGGTTCCGGCGACCACTGATGAAGCTCCACCGTTGGCCTCAGAAAATGGCACTGTGGATACTCCAGAACCGGAATCCGATTTACCTTCTGCTGACCCGAAAAGTCCCCTGAAATCCGCCAAAGTGGAAGTCGACGACGAAGAAGAAAACGATGACGATGAGGAAGAAGAGGAAGAAGAAGCAGAAGAGCCACCACCGAAGAAGCAGAAACCACTATCGAGTTTAACCCTAACATCCCCAAAAGTAAAGGAAGAAGAAGAAGAAGAGGAGGGTGATATGACAAAATTACCCTTGTCGACACCTACAACAGCTGTGAAGGGAATGGCGTCGTCTAGCAGCAAGAAGGCAAAATCCAAATCGAAGAAGAAAAACAACAGCAACAACCTTTGGACGAAATCCAGTTCGAGAAAAGGAAAGAAGAAGAACAAGAACAACAGCAGCAACCAAAAAAGCAACGGAAAGAAAAACGGCGTCGCTCCATCACAAGACGTAGAAGACAAAGTTTACATAGTACCAGTTCCAAGGTTTCCTGACAAAAATGATGATAGCCCAGATATGAAAATCTGTCTTTCAAAGGTCTACAAAGCAGAAAAGGTTGATGTAAGTGAAGATAGATTAACTGCAGGAAGTACAAAAGGTTACAGAATGGTGAGAGCAACAAGAGGGGTGTTAGAAGGAGCATGGTATTTCGAGATTAAGGTAGTGAAATTAGGTGACACAGGGCATACACGACTTGGGTGGTCAACAGATAAAGGGGATTTGCAAGCACCTGTTGGATATGATGGGAATAGTTTTGGTTATAGAGATATTGATGGTTGCAAGATTCATAAAGCTTTAAGGGAGGAATACGGGAAAGAAGGATATGGAGAAGGTGATGTTATTGGCTTTTATATTAATTTGCCTGAAGGGGGTCAATATGCTCCAAAACCACCTCGGCTTGTTTGGTATAAGGGACAGAGATATATGTGTACAGGTGATCCTAAAGAAGATCCTCCTAAAATAATTCCTGGTATGTCACTGACAACTAGCTTCAAACTCTCCACTTTTTTAAAAATTTCCTTTCTGTTGTTTTTTACAAAGATTCAATTTTTATGCTGAGTGCTACTTGAAATGATATTTGAACTTGAAGATGATCTAAATAAGAGTTAATTTGGACAACATAAGTATCCATGAGGATCTGATGCTTTGGTACTATTAGATTGCTTTTGTTTCAAAAGCTCATCGATGATGAATAAGAAAAGTTGATGTGTTTTGGAGATAGTTTAGTTTTATGCAGGTTGCTGCCAGAACTAATACTTTAAACTCGAAAGACATATAATTAAGAATTACATTGGGCTAACATATAAATATATAAGAGGAGAAATAGTGACCAACTCGAGTGAAAGCAAATCTCTGTGTAAGAGTTCAAATTTCTTTTCTGTAGTCTCCAATCTGGCTTGATTTGTGGATAAGCTGTTTAGGGATGAAGGGTTATACTGATCAACTTTATATTTGCTAAACATTTAGTTAAGACCTTAGTTTCAGAATGCGTCAAGTGTAGATTAGTTTAAGTCAGAAGACAACAGTTGTAAGTGACAGACTAAAGGTAAATACGGGGAAGAGGTATACAAGGGAAGGAGGATTCATCTTGAGCATGATCAGTTTCATCTTGAACATGATCAATCTTCAGCTGGAAGTTTCTAATTTTGAGCATGATCAATTAGATCTTGAACACGATCAATCTTCAGCTGGAAGTTTCTATGTCTCAAGGTTTCATAACACAATTGTACAAAGAAGTTGGTTGGAAAGCTTACCTTTGAAGTATAAGCTAGCTAAGGGGTCATTTCGTGTTGAAGGATAACACCGAATAGCCTTGGGATTAAGTTATAATGGCACTTAACTTGCTGTTTGGTTGGCAAGCTTGAAATAGCTTATCCCAGGGTTAATAAGTTAGTACGAGATCCCCCAGGGCTTAGCTCAAGTGGCAAAGGGTGGAGGATTTGTGGCTGAGGTCACAGGTTCAAGCCCTATATCTTGCAAAGCGAAGCCTGATATTTAAGTGGAGAAAGATAGAGGGGCAGACCCATTATCCACCGAGTTTAGAAGCTTGTGGTTAGTCCAAAGGGTGGGCCACAAACAGATTTCTCTGTTGTGTTAAAACATTAGTATGAGGATAAGCTATCCCTCCTCTTGGGTGGTATATTAGTTTCGGGATAACTTATCCCATGATAAAAAGGGTAAATGATAAAGATATCCTTTTAAACCCTTTAGATTCTCACTTATATTCGTGTATATTTACATTATTTTTAATACAAACATATAACAACACTGACAACCTTCATTCCTTATTTTTCTATTAAAGAATACACTATATAATACAATTTTTATTCACTAATTCTTATGTTTATTTATATTTTGATAACTCATAAATCCTCTTTTACTTGAACAAACTTAAAAATGAAAATGATATTTTTAAGTTAAATAAGAAGACAGTTTTATTTTAAATTCATATGGTATTATCATGGAAATGCCCTCATAAAAATATTTAAGCTAAATAAGATCAAAGTTCTATTTAATGAATATTGAATAACTAAAGCTTGCAAAGAAAAGACATAAAAAAAACTAATAAGGTGAATGGTATTTTTGTAAACAAACAACATATTCTCAAAATTTATGCAATGTATATTTATTATTTGAATATAACAAACCAAACATTCAAGTTATCCCATCATAACCTGTATTTAAACCAAACGACCCCTAAGAGTTCTTGTATTTGAAATTAAGCAACTGTGATTACTTGATGCACTCTCCTGAAGGGCTTTCTTTGTTGCCTTTAGCCCATCAGTGAAAGCAAAAAGCAAAACAAACTACAAGGTCCACAAGGCTTGAAGCGGAAAGCATGAAGTGAATTTCTAAAGTAAAGCACAAAAGTTATTAGAAACTACCAACACTTATGAATTGGTACAAATAATAAGCAAGTTTCAATTATAAAACTAACTACAATGCAATATGCAATAATGCCAATATTAATCCAACTCCTAAAAGTTGAGTTTTGAAGAACTGAGCTCTTATGCACCTAAGGTATGACCGAGTGGTCAATAAAATTGGTTGAGAATCATGTGGAGTCAGGTTCAACCCCAGCAGAAGCAAAAACACTTGGTGTGATTTCTTCCTATCTATTCTAGTCTTGGTGGAAAAAAAGGAGCTCTTATTGGGAGCATTTTGGGCATCACTATTTGTCAGATTCCTTTTTATCCTCCTCCACGACGGTAGCTATTGTTCTTGAGAAATGGGCCAGAGCCTCAAAGAGCAAACAATTGGTGTTTTTGATGATGGTGGTATTGGCTGCATTATCTCAATAACATTTTTTAATGTTACCAATAAAAAAGGATATTTGTGAATGTTCTAGTTTAATTCTCAGGTAGTGTGGGTGTTACTTGCTTCATTAATTATTATGAGCAAGGATTATGTTCTTTTCTTTTATTTATCTAGCAAAAAGGTGAAGTTCTAGTCCTTGTGCTGGATTGTGATGTAGCAAGTTTGTATTGCATGTATTGTAATACTGTACTATGTTCTTTTTATGCATGCGTCCGCTGAGCACTCAATGAGTAGGTTCTCCTTTAGTGCAATATTCAAACTCTATTTCACTACCAATTCTTGATACCAAAATGCTGAGTAACACGATTGACTTTCGAAAATATGTCTGTAAAGGCATCTCTTTGGAAATCATTTTTGAGAAATTCAGTCACCCTGTTTCCTTGTGTATGGTAAATTCTTTTTCTTTTATTCGCATAAGGTCATGTTCATTAAGCTGTGTGCAAAATCTTGTATTTTGTCTAAGCAGGGAGTGAGATATCTTTCTTCAAAAATGGAGTTTGTCAAGGTGTTGCTTTCAAGGATCTTTATGGTGGTCGTTACTATCCTGCTGCTTCAATGTATACACTTCCTGAGCAACCTAATTGCGTTGTGAAGTTCAATTTTGGTCCGGACTTTGAATGCTTTCCTGAAGATTTTGCTGGGCGCTCTGTTCCAAGACCGATGATCGAAGTTCCTTATCATGGATTTGATGGAAGAGTTGAGAATGGTGTGTCCAATGAGCAAAAGAGTTAGCTATTTGTCTTTTACCATTGACCAATACACAGAATACTCGTTTTCGATTGTGATTTTCTTTGTAATTTTGCTGATTTACTGATTTAGGCTGTTATGTGACAGTCAAAACTTGTAAAAGATTCTTCCTAAAATTTGGAAACATTGAATTTATTTATTCAATTTTGACATGCCATGATTAATTCCGCAGCTATCAACTTCAGCTAACTCATTGCGGGTGAATCCATCTCATTTAGCCTACATCAAGATAATGTTTTTTTCCAGAGAGAGAAAATAGTAGTTCATGCATTTCTTTTCTTGCAAGTTTTAATCTGTTCTACTATTCTATATCAAAGGTGGTGTAGGAAGAGAAAACAACTAATTTAAGTAGCAGTTTGCATCTTCCTAGCTCCATCTCGTGTAACAGCTGGTTGTGATATAATATGGATGGTTCTATGTTGGTAGATTGAATATGATCCAAGCTATCTTGGCAGATTGAACATGATTTGATCTTTCTGATTACAGGTGATTCATGGCATTCAACTAGGATGTGCCCCATGCTCAAAGTGGTAAAAGAACACGTAAATAAAATTGGAGAAGCTGCTGAAATGGTCAGCTAAGCTTGAGCAATGCACTCAGGTTGGTTATGTTTCAGTTTTTTGTAAATAGAATGTAGAGTACTACTTGGTGTGGTATTCTAGTTGTTCCAACTTTTGTAAGTGGTAAACTACTGAGTGCTGGAGAATGGGTGATCAAGTTCATTTGGTTGCCTATTGTACAGTTCTGCTTTGTTGTTGACGACTTGTAGTTGGGTGTGACCCTGATTCTAGTCTTTATTAGCTGTTCCTGCTTGATATGTGTGCTCTCTGATGAAAAGTTTTCACGTGATGAACTTAGTGGTTAGTGCTGTGATCTGTTGCTTGACCCTCATGTCTGTTCATATTAACTGTATACCTTTTGTTTCGAGCCAGGAAGTACTAACATAATTGGATATGGTTCATGTGGATATATGTGTTATTGTTGTCGACGTTGATGCATGAACACGTGGTTGCTGCAGTTTTGATAATTGCGGTATTTAAGGGACACAATATGGATACTTTTGCGATTAGATAAAGAATATTTTTAAAAGAAGTGCAAATAAAGGTATGGTATACTTAGACTCTACTTGTAATGAAAAGGTGATAAAAATATTAAAGATCTAAAGGGTGATTCTCTAAAATATAATGTTGACAAACTCTAAATACACCATTATGTGATAATTGGATGAAGTTCACATTCAAATTTGTCTGCTACACTGAATATGGTATTGTTCATTGTTTGTGATTAGTTTGTAGATTGAAGTAGAATGTCTTTTGCATCTTCTTGTTTGTTATGTGATAATTGGATGCTTCTTGCTGTTTGCCCTTTATTTTATAAAAAGTAGCACATTTGACCCATTGGGTTCTTTGATATTGTAAATTTGTAAACATAAATGAAGAGCCACATTTAAAAGGATGATGTTTTGCTTATCTGATGTATGACTTACTGAGAAAATAAAGCAAGATTGGAATGGCTGAAGTTTAGACATGGAAAGGTTGGGGAGGAGGGAGTTGTTGGGAAGGGCCATGATAGGAGGGACAAGTTGTAGCAAGCGGGGGCAACTTGGGCTAGTGATGCGTCTTATATGAGAAGTTGCCTTTTGGTGGAAATATGAGGCCAGTGCAGCAAATTGTCGAGGATTGCATGATAATAACGATCATGAAGGAGAGAACCCAACATTTTAATAGTGGATGACCCATTTTGCCACGATGCTGACAAAGTGGGTAATTTTTCAAATTTTACTTTTGTCTTGAGTATTATGGTTGGTTGGTTGCTAAGGCTCATCTAACCATACCATCTTTGCCTACTTTGCTATTGTGCTTGGGAAGAATTTAACAACTTTGCCAAGGTAATCTTGGACAAATGTTGCATGTTTTCCAAGGTAACTATATATGCCTCATATCTTTTGTGCACTATTACAGGGATTTTTTCAATTCAATGGCCAACAATCATACCTTGTTAGTAATGCCAAGCAATTTGTCCGAGTATTCTTTTTTATTGTCTCAAACTCTTTGAATCTCCATAACTCGAATTCCATTATTAGATCCAACATCCTCATCCCTCATACTCTTTCATTTCCAACATATTCTTCAAATAAATTTTAATTTCTTTTGGTGATATGAGAGACTTAATTCTCGTGAAAATAGTTGTTGAAATATCAGCAGCAAACAGAGTAGCTTTTGCCTTGTACTTGTTGGTTTTCTTTTCATTGTCTCTTGCTTTGGGCCCTTTCAAATTGACTTCATAATCTTATTTCGCGGCTTCCCAATGATCAAGGGCCTTCAAGTGATGTTCCATTCTCAAAGCCCATTGTTTGTAATTTTCAGCATCGAAAATAGGAGAGCTAATTGTGTAAAATTGTTTTCGAAATCCATCTCTTCAGTCATAGAGTCATCAAGAAAATGATTGACACCAATTAGTTTTTTAGGAGAACAAACAATAGGAAATTATAAAGAATGAAAAAGATGAAAGGTCCCTCACCCCGCAATGAGCGGGAGCCTTTTGAGGCACTGGGGTATGTCGTTGAAAAAGATGAAAGGAGAAACTTTGCTACAGGGTGGTGTCTAGAGTATTACATCACCTTTTGAAGGTATAAAGATTGTTGAAAGACTTGGAAATATTTATCCAAGTTGAAATATTAACTTGAAAGCTACTAGCAAATTTTAACAGTCCTCTTTAATGTAGGAATTATAGAACTATAGCCATCTATCTTGGAATCTCCACAGTTGGTAAGGGAAGTGACCTTGATAATAAATCTGTGAATTCATCTTTGGACTTATTGTGAACTAAATTCACTTTTCTTCTTGGTCAGAACTCTATAACGCCTAAAACATTTACGTGTTTCTTCTTGCTCTGTGGATGCTGACAATGTGGATTATGTTTTAAAACTTTACCCTTGCTTTGAGTTTTATAGTTGGTTATTGAGGCTCTTTTAATCATACCATCTTGTCTTTGCTCTTGTGATTGGAAAGAATTTAACACCAACTTGGACGTGTCTTTCAAGGTAGTTATATGTGCTTCATATTTTTCGGGCACTACTATAAAAAAAATTTCAATCTTTAAATTTGATATCTAGCAATCTTACCTCCTTAACAATGTTCAAGCATTCTTTGATTGCCTCATAGCTTTCATTCTCTCAATTTGACTTTCATTATTAAATTCAATATTTGCATCCCTCGTATTCTTTCATCTCCAACATATTTCCTTCAAATAATCCCAAATTTGTTTTATGGGTATTTGAGAACTAAGCTGCGCGGAAAATTCACATTTTGATGAATCCAACACGCTCCCGAACAACATAGTTCGAGACAATAGTTGTTGAAATTGTAGCAAACAATGTCATTTTCTCCCGGGGCTTTTGATTTTGTTTTCCTTGTGACTCTTGATGAGATTGTTTGGTAGTGGATTAACTTCATTACTCTCTTCCACAATATTTCGAAGACCAAGTAAGTTTCCTCTCTCATAGCACATATTCGGTATTTTACACCATCGAAACAGGAGGACTCATTCGTGAAAAATTACTTTTTTAAAATAGAAAATGACTCTGATACTAATGTTTGGGTTTTTCCAGACAAATGATAGGAAATAGTAATAAAGAAAGAAAAATATTGAAAGGAGAAATACAATTTAGGAATTAACATAGAAGAATCCTATTTTATTAATGACTTTGAAGCTTTAGATTACTAAGATAAGAAATTTTGCTACTCCCTCTATCCATTTATATGTGACTTGACACATTTTTTAATGGGTAATAATAATATGACAATTTTACTGTATCACCTTTTGAATATAATAGATTTAATGTTTTGAAAATACATCGATTAATGACTTTGTTAATAATAAGGATAAATTGGAGTTGATTACTTTTTGAGTTTTTAAATTAGACATGTGACTAGAAGGTCACGAGTTTACAACAACATACCCAGTGGAATCCCTCAAGTGAGGTATGGGGAAGGTAGAATGTACGTAAACCTTATCGCTACCTCATAGAAGTAGAGAGCCTGTTTTTAAACCCAAAAGGTCATGAGTTTCAACCTTGAAAACAGTCTCTAACAGAAATGTAAATGAAGGCCACATACAATAAACCTTTATGGTGGGGTCCTTCTTCAGATTTTGTGTATAGTGAAAGCTTTATTGCACCAGACTGTCGTTTTTTTTAACATGTAAAAATGAATGAAAAGAGTACTATCTTTTTGTCTAGTCCTCAAAGCAATTTTTAACAATTTCCCAGGGTTCTTTTAAGAAGGGGAAAAAAAGAACTTTTCCCTAAGTAGATAGTTTAGATGTTTCTATAGTTTTGCATGTAAGAAGATGCTTTTGACTTGTTACAGTATTTAGTAGAAGAGCAAAACGGATGGGTTGAGTCAGATATGAGCAGGTAAAAAATGAGGAAAGTAAAAATAGATATATGACTAGATCCATATTTGATATAGATAAAAATGGATAAATTCAATGTATATCCGTTGCTTCTTATTAGGTAAAAGAATAAGTACTTTTAGCTTACAAGATTTTTTTTCCTTAATTTTTTTCCTTTTAGGTGTGTTCGGTATGAAGCAAAATATTTTTTCAAGAAAATGAGTGAATTTGAGTTGAGGTGGGTTGGGGGAGTTAAAAGTTCGAGTTTGGATTTGAGGTTAGGAGTCTAGTCGGGGTCAAATGTCAAACGTTCGATTACAAGTTTGGATCCGTTTCAAGTGGTAAGCTTTAAAGAAAATTTTGAAAATATTTTTCTAATTTAAAGAAAGTTTTTAAATTTATTCCCCTTACTTTATTTATGGAAGTTATTTTTTCCTAAATTAGAGAAAAATAAGTCTATTTAAGCTAACAAAAAACATGAGAAAATTAAAAAATGTTTTTGCTTCTACCAAACACACCATTGTTAAGTGTAAGTTTTAAAGGTTCTTACACCCTTGTATAGTTTAATGGGAGTGCATTGGGGTGTATAAAATTGATTAGAAAAATTGAATCAAATCGTAAATTGAGTTAAATTGAAAAAAAAAAAAAGTTGATTAGTGGTTTGGTTTGACTTGGTTTGGTATTAGAAAGAAAAATTGGTCTGCTTTTAATTAGAAAATGTCAATCTGAGACCAAGCCAACCCGACATTATATATATATATATATATATTATTTCAAGTTCGAGACTTAGAATTTTGAATGGTCCGTTAAAGGTTATAGTCCAGAAATATTAGTAACTCTAACAAAGCTCAAATTAAAATCAAATAAATAAAAATGCCAACAAAGAAATCAATGTAACACTGAGGATGGCAATAATGTTGAATATTTATTCTTTAGTTTTTCATTGATCAATTAAAATGCATAATCTAAATTTTGATTTTCTTTAATATTTAGTAAAATAATTAATACTTACTGACATACTTTAGCATGATTTGGTACTTTTAAATTATAATTATTTTCATTACGACCGAATGATTTGCAAAGTTTGTGTTATGTGATTTCATTATCTTTTTTTTTTGTTGGCAGTCTTATCATATTTTGTGTTATTTTCTTAAAAAGACATTTTAGATAGTTATATTTTGATTGGACCAAAGAAATATTTGAAACACAAATTGGTTATATATTTGTATGAATATTTTATCGGAAAAACTTGAGAATTTGAGTTTGAAGAACTCGAGTTTTATTAGTTTGGTTTGATTTATAAACTTAAAAGCTGACGAAATGATTTTGTTTGGTGTTTGAAAAATGAGAGCCAATTCGATTCATGTACACCACTAATGAATATTATGGGTTAATCTATATTTGATGCAATCTTAAATGAATGGAGTTATAAGTTTTCTTCTTCTTTGATAATGGGACTGTTATTTCTGATGCTAACATTGTTTCCATCCACTAGCTCATTGTTGCCAATCTAATCTTATGTAATGTAGGAACAAATCTCTTTCTCTAGAATACTACCTCCAATTCCTGTGTGTTCGATAGAGCCAAAAATTCCTACCCCCAATTGGAGTACGTTGATTACGTTCTTTCTTTGTGAGATCCGAAAGTGGAGAATGTATTGCATTCTATGGGTACATAGGATCAAACGTAAAGCAACACTCTCTTGATAGAGTTTTAGGCTTTAGGGCCTGTCTGGATAGAGAATGGGCACGACTCCCCCTCTCCCCATTCTACCATCCAAATAGGCCGGCCATTCTTACTTACTTAAAAGTCAAATAAAGGGGAAGTTTCCTATCTTAGTTTCACTACCGTGCAATCAAATACTCAAAAGTAGGATATCATAGGTAAGTAAAAGCTCCAAATTAAAAGTTAGGGTACTTAATGAAACGGAGTGTATATTACTGATTATTTTGTAATACTCCTGTCTTAAAAGTTGAATACAAGATGATGGCATTAAGAAACAAAATATGAAAATGGGACCAAAATACTTGAATATATAAAGTAACCATATGTTGCAACTTCATAACCATATAGATAAAATGTTGTTTTACAATGACCCCTATAGTCCTTGTCATGTTTGTGCTGTGTGTTGAGGGGCACTCTATGGATCAAGTCCGGGTTTACCCGTTGCGAGTAGATATTTGTGGGGAATTAAGGTCTAGTTGAGAAGACAATGAGTGGCATCTTTTTGATGGAAAGGGTGGTGTTATCCTAAAAGAAGGTCTTTTACTCAGATGTTGAAGAGTTTTTTGTGTGTAAAATGTGTGTAAAACAGGTAAAACTCTTTCTTTTAGCTTTAGAATGGTGTAGAAAAGCAATCTGTATGATATGAGAATGGCTATTACAACACCCAAATCACACCATTTGGAGTGCTTTACTGAAAATCCAAGAACTGAGCTGATGATTATTTCACCTTTCATCTTCATCATTTCTTCACCTGGCATTCTAGTGTCGAACTCTAAACCTATTAAATCATTCTTGTATGCACCCTGCCAATACAGAGGAAATATATGAATAAAGATTCCTCACATGCCAATTACACCTACGAAAACATTTCCGATGGAAAAAATAATAATGCTTTCATATGAAAAAATACAGATTTTACTGCAATTTCCTTGTGAGCTGGTTTGATGGCAAATAAAAGAAAAAAAAATCATGTTCGTACTTGTACACCGATAGTATAAAAGATTATCACGCAATTTGTGTATTTTAACTAGCTATCTAGCATGCCATTTATCATACAAAAATGTAAATCGTAAAAGACAAAGCTGATTAAAATCTTAGCGAGTCAAGAAATCATCGTCACCACACCTTGTCCTATTGACATCCCTAATCCTAATGTCCAATTTGTATCTAGTATTAGATAATCAACTAAACGTAATCTTAACAAGTTATTGTATAACGATAGGACAAATAAATTTTACCTGTAAGCCCCATGCCATGTAATTAACATATGAAATAGGATATGTCCAAAAGACTTTTGGAAGATCAGGCATTAGCCTGAAAAAACCAGCTGAGGCCATCATAATTCCCTGCATGCACAATTTCATGTCATTGTAAATCATCTCATTAAGATAATAAAATTTTCGATTTAATTGAATATAGAAAAATGTCAATTCTGTTTGATGCTGACTAAAAAATGAAAGGAGAGTCAGATAAATTGAAATAGATAAAGTATTGTTTATGCCCTATGAAGGGAATTATACACACATGCACATGATGAATATCAAGTAAGGATCGGAAGAAAGAATTCATTCATCATTCATCGAATGAAATAATGGGATGAATCGAAACTAACAGGAACACTATCATATGTCAGTTGCTCAATTGAAATATGTTGTAGTTAAAATGTCTAAATAAAATTTACGACAAGTAAGATGGGGATAGTTGATATACTTACAAGAATTCCAGCACCAACAACAAGACCCATGGTGAAATTGGGAACAAAGGAAGCCACAAGCATCATGCAACTTTCAACAACAGCTATGGAGCTTAAGAGGACAATGGCAGCATACCAAAAATGGAAGAAGCCAGGGTGGAACTTCACCAGGATGTATATAATGGCTGCTGAGCTCATAGACATAACAACTAGGAACGGGAATGATGAAATGAAATTTGAAAGAATGAATACACCAACACCATAGTGTCCCCTCTTCCTTTCTTTCTCAAATATCTGCAAATAAACGACCAATGATAATTCGCGTGAGATACACTCGAACTGATTTGCATTATTGTGTTGTCGTTATGCCATTTATGACATGTGTGTCTACTTGTTTAACTTTATTCAAGTTAAGTGGCTACTAGTGCACACCTAGAATTGGAGGGAGTAGATGTTAGTTGGAGCCTAGCTAAAGGACACGTTTATGTATTATTCCATCTAGGATGCGTGTGTCTACTTATTCAACTTTATACAAGTGTCAACTTGTGTACAACTAAAATTGGAGGGCACAAATGTCTGTTGAACCCTAATTAAAGAGCACATTATGTAATATATCATGTAGTACACGCGTGTCTACTTGTTCAACTTTATACACGTTTAAGTGTTTACTCGTGTACACTCAAACTTTGAGGTCATAGATGTCAGTTAAACCCTAATTAAAGGAAATAGCATGTAATATGTCACGTGTCTACTTGTTCAACTTTATACAAGTTGACTGTCTACTTGTGCACACCCAAACTTGAAAGGCAAAGATGTCAGTTGAAGTTAAAACTATGCGGATTGAATAGAAACATGTACCAAGTTACTTAGCTTGTCATATTTTTATTTAGAAATAGTAAATAGATAATATACCTTCATTTCTTCAATGAAAGATGGGAAGCCTCCAATGGACATGAAAGTCATGAATCCAGAAATGAATCCAGCACAAGCTCCCCTTGCAATGACAGCATTAGGTCCAGTTCCAACATCATAGAAAACAGTGCCAACACAAATAGATAGTATAATATACACTATAATTCTCAACCAATAGTAACCAAAATCTCTACTCATATTCTTCAATGATCTCTTTATCAATGTACACAATTGCTTTAACCAACTTGCTTGGCTTCCTCCACTTTCTTTCAATACAATATCTTTCTGAAAAAAATATTATAATAAAAGAATCACTAGTTAGTATTGATATCTTATAGGAAAATTCATTTGAATAGGAATGAATTACTGACAAATTTCGTAACTAATTTCATATTTTCTGGTAGTGTTGTAAGTGATATGGTTCTTTCTTTTGGTTCAAAAGTAGCAAGGGTACAAAACAAATACATTGATTATGTACATAATATGTATATTTATTATTGTTAATGCACAAAACATATACATTGATAATGTACATAATATGTATCTTCATTGTTAATGTACAAAACATATACAATCACTGGTTACTCTATACTCCCTCCGTTCACTTTTACTTGTTACTAGTTCATTTATCAAGGTCAAACTGCATGAACTTTGATCAGCATTTAAGATATATTTTTTCATCATATTAATATGAGAAGGATTGCAACTTATAGTATTTTTCATATATTTTTTAACTATCTAAATTTTGGATTTTAAATATCAAATTTAGCTACTTCAATTTAGCTTTAGAATTTAGTCAAGCTAACCTAGAAAATGAAATAGTGACAAGTAAAAATGAACAGAGGAAGTATATTTAAAGGTAATTAATTATTTCAAAGTTGAACACTAATATATATATATATATATCAGTAGGGGTGTTCATGGTGCGGATTGGTGCGGATTTTTTAAAAACCAAACCAAACCATTAAATGCGGTTTTTTTATATA
>JAPFFP010000009.1:2197806-2214117 GCA_026153255.1 Solanum medicagineum | reverse complement strand
ATGTTTAGTATGGAGTGCCTTTCCTAAAGTATTCGGTCTTAAATTTTTTAAAAATTTAACTAATTAGATAAACATACATATCATATTTATTATACTATAAAATAATTACATAATCTCTCTCCCTCCTTTTGCTCGGCGATGGTGTGTACCAATTAGATATTTTAATACAAGATTCATGATATATCAATTCATGGATACAATGATAAATATATCAGTGCATATTTCAATATTAGATATATTCTCCCAACAATCAAAGGAGCAACACAGCATTCCGGACATTAAGGCCCTTCATCTCCATGTGTTACCACTTAAAATTGCTTTCTTCAAAACAACTGAGGTGAGCTAAAAGTAAATTATAGATAGAAATTGATAACTATAATTGCACAATACTTTTAGCTCACTTCACTTCTTTTGAAGAAAGCAATTTTAAGTGGTAACACATGGAGATGAAGAGCCTTAATGTCCGGAATGCTGTGTTGCTCCTTTGATTGTTGGCTTATATAATAGAGAAAGTTAATTGTTTTACACTATGATGATGATATAATGATATCAATCTCATAGATTTGATCGTATGAAGAAAACATTTACGATCTTAAGTAATTTTTTAGCTATAAAATTGATGTTGAGTTGGGCATAATCTTTTGATCACAACAACTGTTTATTTCTGTGTTGACTTCTTCCTATGGGGTGAATTTAGATCATATCTTGTTCCATCAATTAACAAGAATTTGGATTGGATCAACTTGACGTTCTACGATTATCACGGATCGTGGGACACGTCTGCCACGGGTGTACAGGAAGCATTATTTGACGTGAAAAGTAACATTAGTACAAGTTATAGACTAAGTACTTGGATCAAAGCAAACTGATCATGGGGTTGCCACTTTATGGAAATTGGAAGATCCAAATGTGGTGCACCAGCAGTTGGTGTTGGTCCTGGTGATGAAGGGACATTAACTTATAGGGAAATAGTAGAATTCAATGAGGAAAATAATGCTAAAGTTGTATATGATTCTGCTACAGTTTCTACTAATTCTGTGGCTGCCTGGTTGGAACTTCTTGGATTGGCTTTGATGACACTAAGTCTGTTGAAAGGAAGTCAGTCTATGCTCAAGCACAAAGACTTAGAAGGTACTTTTTTTATCAATTATCTTGCTATCTAAACCATTCTCTCTTCCTCTTTATTATTTGAATTTATTGATATATGTTTTGTAGTGAATCTCATTACTTTTTCTTCAAGATAGTTGTTTGATCCTATTGGTTTATGTTAAAGCCTTGTAGCTACAATTTTTGAGCCTTTTGGGAAGTATAATATCAATTGTGTTGATTAGAATTTTCTTAATCAAATCAATTATGTTGCTTAGACTCTACTTCTAGAATTCCACCGATTATGTTGTTGTTATTGTAAATCGAATGTGCTTCTATTCTTCTGTCATCGTCCTAAAATGAACCAACTCCTCTGCCTTAGGTGAAGTTGCGAGAGAATCAGTTGGGGTTGAGTATAAATATTTTGATATTAGAAGTGTTAAATATAGTTGAGATGATTTGATGTTGGCTGTCTACCTACTCAAACACTCTTCTGAACTAGCTATGCCTCGCTTAGCCAGAGTTTTTATTCAATTATTTAGATGTAGTTTCATGATGGCCAACTAAATGGACTATCTGTCGTAAGCAGATGAGTTGATCTCTTGATAGTAATAGTATGAGCTATCTAGCAGAAATGTGGATTCAAGTATTTAGTTGTAATAAGAGAACATTAAGGAGTTGGAAAGGGAAGAGTCGTAAGGCCAATAAACTTGTGTTATGATTTGGTCCCCAGGGTTCAAGGACTTGTGACTTAAGCCTCAACACAGATACTGAGAGCAACTTATTGAGGGAGTTGTTTATGGTGACAATATTTGACTTATGCTCCTGTGACATAATTTGGTATATAAATAACTAAAGTATTATAATTTGTTTATGGCATACATAATTTACTTATTTCTTATTTCTTACTGACAGGAGTCGTTCTCCATTGTGAAGCTCTAAAATTTGCAGGTCGCATTCAAAATACTGTTATCGACCATCAATAAGTATAACATTTTATATTATATGTCCTTATTTCCTCTGAAAGCACACACACATGCATACTATTGAGTGTTTTAAAAAAATAGTATTACATTTCCTACACTTTGAGTCTAATACCGTTTCTTCTGCGTGAAATTGAAGGAAATGAAACCCAACTTGAAAAAGATGTAGAATTTCTGTCAAGTCGATTTAAGCTGGCATATTGGAAACTTTATACGATAAGGCAAAGACAACATATCATGGAATCATTCTCATTATTAGAAATCACATCCTAGTTTTTATAAATACCTATACGTGGATAAGTTTAAGAGAGCTTGAAGACAATATTAATGCTTCTGTATAATATTTTCTCCTCATAACATACATACATTTATCAGGTGTACCTTTCGAAGTAGCCTCATTGACAGTAGCGGCGCAACATAAGCATTACTTTCTGGAGATCTCACTGTTTTTGATAGCTGAACACATAAAACCTCTGCGAAGATTACTCTTTTTTTTATGTGTATAAGTGAAATTCATATATGTTTTTAGTTTGATGATTCTGAGAAGCTGTGTAGCTAGACTTGAGTCATTTGTAGAATGCAAAACACTATTTATATAAATGCTCATATCATAGTTTGGTGATCCTTAAGAATATTCACTTAATAATTTATGTGCTACATTTTTGTCTTTCCAGTGGTACAACTTTGCATTTTTTGAAAATTCTTTGATTAGAAATTTATAATTGCCATGATAATGAATAATTCTATGGTTGTCGATGTAAAAGAAAGATCATTTTTTCAAGTGCTCGTTGGTGTAAACTTAAATTATTTGTTCAACCTTCTTTTGCAATGTCTCTGATTGTGTATCAACTACTTCAAAGAATAAAATGTTGGGCTCTAGTGTAGTTTCTACATGAGATACACATATTTATAGGATACACTAAATATTCGATATTGTCAGATACACAGAATAAAATTGATGTTAGATACATTGAATGATACACATATACATATATAAAATTTGTGAAATTCAAAAATATTTTGAAAAATAGATACATAGAGAGAGACGAGGGAGAGAGAGTGACTATTTCTCATATACATGTGAATCATGCTTAGATATAGTATACTTAAAATAAATTACACCAAATTTGACCAGTACTATACTGAGATATATATATTTATTTTGTAAAATACAGGTATCTAAAATAATATTTTTCTAGCAGAAAATGTAATAAAGAAAATGTTGTTTCAACATGTAATTATCACCAATAATAATGTTATTTGTGTTTCCTCTTATATTTTTGCCCTTTAAAGTGTTCGATCTTAAATTTTTACTGCCGCTTAATAAATTTTTATCTTTTTTCAAAAGGAAAAAAAAACCTCAATTTGGAAAAAAAAGTATATGGGAAGAAGTTATGTTGACCATCAGACACATATAAACTCAAACAGCGCTTATAAAGCAAAACGTTTGGTCAATTGAGCAGTTTTAATGTTTTGAAATGTCCTAAATATTTTCCTAATGGGTAAAATGTGTCTGATGGAAAACATACGTATGTTCACTTTGACTAGGTAAATTGTCTTAAAATATTCTTGATGTCTACCTTATGGACAAACGCTATTTTTCTTTTAAAAAAATGGAGGCTATTTTAAAGAAATAGTTAAACGGAGCTTTATAAAAAACAACATCACTTTTTATGGTCATTTTTTGTAAAATTTTTCTTATCAAGGATAAAATATCTAAACTAACCTAATCAAAGATATTTCTTAACTTGACCCAAGTAAAATACATAGGAAGAATGTAGAAGAAATTACATCAATTGCCCTTCAAATGGATTAATCTTTAATCTTTGCAGTTTAGCAATTGAACATAAGTTCTTTAAGGGCAAAAGTCACGTGGGACATATTTTGTGAAATATTATAATGCAAAAAAAATAATAATAATAAATAAATAAATTTATGCCCTTGCAAAAAAATTATTTATTATGGGAAACAAAAACTAAAGACCAACACAAAATAGAAACAGAAGTATAAATAACCCGAGCTAAGTAGGTAAGACTCAGTATTAGAGGAGATTTTTTGTTCAATTATGTCAATTGTCACATAAAAAGTTCATTGGTCTAACTAATTTAAATTCATCTAGTTAAATTCTATAAGAAGAAAAACTTTTCTTATAGACAAGTTCTTGATTCATAGTGCTTGGACCTGAGACATCTATTAAGATGGAACAACCGTCCTACTACACCTTAGTAGTATCAACATAGAAGATATACTATCTGTTGGTATGTACTGCAAATGTTGGTCATTGTGCATTGTATTCCACAACCAACAAATATAAATCTGTGTATTTAAGTGGTACCAAAATTTGATTTACTGAAAAAATAATTTCTGAAAATGGAAGTCACATTTATATATACCAAGAATTCCAAAAATATAGTCACATTTTGCAATACCACAAAAGATCAGAAAAGAAACAACACAACTAAAATATCAAGAAATTGATTTAGTGTCTCTCAAAGACTTAGTGATGAAGGGCTATGTTGCTCAGATACTCTATCTGATGATATTTTTGAAGAGTCCGAACAACATAAAGCATGCTAGTACTCGTATTGTATATATATGTGATGATTGATACAACAATTTGTCTGGCTCTTTATTGTCATGGTTCAAACAAATGAAACCTCAAAGGACGATTTTTGTGAAATTATGAGATACTATTAACAGTAATGAGATGACAACATCTTTGATTGTATGGTTCTATGGGATTGGAGAAGACAGACCTTCTTGAGAAGACAATGACCTCAGAGTATGTTGCCTTTTTGAATAGGATAAAGATGGTTTCCTCTTGAACGACGGACGCCTTTTGAGTTGATGCATCGTTCTCTTAGCATACATTGATCGGAAAAATGGTGTAGCTCGCTCTTTTAGCTTGAGAATTATAAAGAATAGAAGCCTGTACATCACGATGAGGGAATATAACGCAAGTAAATCCCACCATTTGGAGTGATCCAACGACAATTTGAACATGTTCGTGATCACATCTTCCCCTTTTAGTTTCTCTCCGCCAGGAATTAGTGGATCGAATACAAGTCCAATCATGTCATTTTTGTATGATCCCTGCAAAAGTATCAACATGAACTCGTCAAGAATCTGCCATTTTGTTCGTGATAGTTGTCATCGATATAATTGATCCTTGTTACCTGTAAACCCCATGCCCCATAGCCAATAAATGAAATTGGATAGCGCCAAATTGGCTTGGGAAGATCAGGCAGCAAACGGAAAAATCCAGCAGTCATCATCATGATTCCCTGTAGAAAGAGTGAAGTTACTTGACAAGTGTATGTAGTCGATAACGTGTGTGTTAAATAGTTGTGACTTACAAGCACACCAGCTCCTGTAATGATTCCCATTAAGAAGTTTGGAACAAGTGAAGCTACAATCATCATGCAGCTCTCAACGACAGCGATACAACCAAAAAGGTTTAAGCAGAAAAACACATAACGGAAGAATCTAGCCCGAAACACCATGTAATAAGTGATGGTCCCAGTGATGAGTGAAACTGCAACTAAGAATGGAAATGATGAGAGGAAGTTTGCCAATATGAAAGCTCCAACACCATAGTGCCCGTTAAGCCTTTCTTTAGTAAAAACCTGTAAAATGAGTTATATATCAGTCAAAAGTGTTTCAAAATTCGCAATAAAAACACTCAAAAGTAGCTGTCCTGTATTGTACTTAAGGAGTCGGATAAAGTTATCTTCGAGTGAAGATTAGGACTATAGATGTTTACCTTCATTTCTTCTATGAAAGATGGAAAGCCTCCAATGGACATGAAAGTCATGTAGCCCGTGACAAATCCACCACAAGCTCCACGAGCTAAGATTGCTGTGTAACTGGTGCCAACATCATAGAAGAGGGTACCAACGGCAAAAGCTACAATGATATATATTACTATACGAGACCAATAATATCCCTTGTCTCTTGACATGTTTACAAATGATCTCCGCGTCAGTGTCAAAAGTTGCTTTCCCCAACCAGCTTGACTTCCTTTTACTGTTTCAATCTCAACACCTTGCTGCAAACAAAAGATATGGGAAGTATCAGCAGACTATATGAATCTAAACGCGGCTTTTAATGCTGCACAGCCTATATTTCAGATAAGAGAAAAGCGGTAAAACACAAAAAAGAGGATCACATATGAAGAACGGGACAAGGAACTAACAGTGGCCAAGAGTTCTCGCATACGTGACCTGGCCCTCGTTGCATATGCTGAGTGTTTATATTTGCTGGCAAGCATTTCTTTTATTTCTGCTGTTGCCATGTTCATTAAGTAGTCACTTTTATGTGTTTCCTGCATACAAAAATACGAAGATTGTCTCTCAAGTATTAGGTTTGACAAAAGTATACACAACCTATGATCCAAAACATGGAAGATAATAAATCACAGATGAGTAGTCATACCCGGAGTCTTTGCGAGCCTTTCAATGTGGCTGTGACAACGTCAAAGTCTGAATTAACACAACGTAGGAAATGATCGGATGGATTTCTCCTACTTGGACATGGAAATCCCGATTCAGCAAAGAACTGAAATATCATATGTAAAGGTTAAATTCAATCTCATCAGAAAGAAAAGTTGTTTTTATTACGCATAATACCTGTACTGCCAATTTTGCTTCTCCAAAATATACAGTCTCTCCACCAGACAACAGAAAGAGGTCATCAAACAACGCGAAAACTTCACTACTAGGCTGATGAATGGATGAGATAACTGTTCTTCCATCGCGGGAGATATTTTTAAGAGCTTGAACAACAAAGAATGCTGAGGCACTGTCAAGACCAGTGGTAGGTTCATCAAGAAAAAGTATACGAGGTCGTACAAGGATTTCAAGTGCAATGCTTAGTCTCTTTTTCTCGCCACCACTTATTCCTCTTACTTGCCAATTTCCTACCACCCGATCAGCACAATCCCCTAGCCCCATTTCCATTATTGTTCCCTCCACAATATCGTTTACCTCTTCTTTCGTCATGCTAGTTGGAAGTCGAAGATGGGCTGAATAAGTAATTGTCTCTCTAGGTGTTAGAGTTCCCAACAGTGTATCCTCTTGAGTAACATAAGCCTGAAAAATTCACGCAGCTCATCACAAACATAAACATAATACGAGTGATCATCAATCCTAAGTTTCCTGGAACAAAAGATAGTAGGCCTATATTACATAAACTAGCACAAGTACACGTGCTGCTAATGTCTAAAATGTGATAGTATATTACAGATTAAAGGCTAAATGAGAATAGCTTACAACAACACCATAGTCCAACCTCCTCTTCTTCCCATTTAGAAGGATATTTCCAGTCATTACAACATTCGTCGACAGCCTACCTGCAGACCAAACAACGATATATACAATTTAGCAAAGTGTGGATGTAATACATAATCACAACAAAGTGAATCTTACAACTTTCACCAACAAATTTATAGTTTTGTTTGACTAACAAGAAACATCTCTAATTTGTACCGATCTTGTTGGTATGACAACAAAAAGTACAAGTTAAAGAAAAGATACGTCAGAATCTACGTGTCACGTGGAAAATTAGAATTAAAAAAATTGTTAAGAGGTATTCTTTTAAACAGAAAATTTGGATGCATTCCCAAATAATACGACTCGTAGACAATGCCTCAGGCTCCTGACTCTCATCCTTTCTGACTATGTTCTTATATTGGTTTTTACATTTTATCATCAAAATTCAATAACACTATTAATCCTATCCTAAGTAGAGGCAAATTACTCATTGAAAACATCCAACTCCAACAAACTTAAGCTTTTATTTGGTAAATAAACATTTATATGAATTCATTGAATACTTCTATGAGCTATTTCTGAATTCATTCCAAGCAAATTGAAAATTTCAACTTGTAAACTAATTTTTTTAAAACCAAAATACCATAGGAATAGGAATGTCCATTATTTCTCTAACGTGACTATACTTTTTAACACAAATAACATACTTCCTCTGTCCCAATTTATATGACATTTTCTGTTTTTCAAGAATCAAATAGTTTAAATGTGACCGAGAATTTGAATCTTTAAATTTTTTGAAATGAATTTATATACTTCTAAACTACGTAAAAGTAATAAGTCACATTAATTGATGATTCAAAATATTTAAAAAACGTATATGAAAATTTTACGATAAAAAATAGATTGATTTGAATTTCGAAATCAAAAAATGCAACATAGACGGAGGGAGTTATTAAATGTGAAAATACAGGTTTCCACTACTCTTATTTCCCTATAAAGGGAGTAATAAATAAATAGAATTTTTTCAATTTTAAAGCAGAGAACTACCCTTAATTAATGGCCCCTCTTGCCAACTACCCTTGCCAACATTTAATTAAAGGGCATTTTAATATTACTTTTCTCATAACGTTTTATTTACATACAGATCCACAATTGAAGCAAATGATATTTTCCGATTACTCGCAAATTGAATAGAAGAACTGGACAGTTTCATATGTTTTATGTGTAAAAATGAAAGATCTAAACCTACAAATAAATTTGTAAAGAGCTATAAAACCAAATTTTCCGATCTGCAATAATAGATATGTTTATTAAAGTATTTCCATATGAACCCTTTAATTGAAAAATAAGAAGTTAAAAATGGGACATAGGAGCATTGGATTTTATTCAACTAGAAATATACATTTCCTTTCACAAATGACATTCTTGATCAAAATAGGAAACAAAACAAAAAAAACAAAACTTCCAAAAACAAACACACACACACACAAAAAAAAACTCAAAATATATTCCATAACTACGAAAATCGACTAGGATTTAAACAACAACAACATACTAGTGGAATCTCACAAATGTACGCAGACCTTATCACTAAGAGCCTGTTTCCTGACAATCGACTAGGGTTTAAATGCTAGATAATTTCTTTTCATCTATCAATCGGACATAGTCCAAAGTATTAATAACCAAAGACTAACCTGCTAAAGTATCAAGAAGTGTAGATTTTCCAGAACCAGAAGGACCCATAATAGCCATAATTCTACCAGGTTCAGCATAACCACTTAGTCCATGTAACAACTTCTTAGTTGGTCCATGACCAAAATTTGGCAACATTACTGTTAAATCTTCCCATACCAAATATGCAACTCCTTGTCTATGCATTACACCTTTCTCAATATCACTACTACCACTTGTAACCTCTATCTCCATCTTTCATAAAAATCTCAAAAAATGACAAGATTATTTTGTCATAAAATAAAATGATGATGAGTATAATGATGAGTCCAAAAAGTGTAATATATGGAGTTAGATGATGGGCATTATGGCAAAGCTTTTATGTCAAAAGGGGGTGATATAGGTGGGAAGTAGGGAAAGTTAATGTGATGGGGTCCAATAGCTACTACTACAATGCATGGAGTTTACAGTTACACTAATAAATACATTAATTAATTGTTGCCAACTTTATGATTTTATTTTTTTTTATGTGAGATAGTTTTCATACTTCTCCATCTTTTGGTCCATTATTTTCCTTGATGTGTCCTTTCAACTCCATTTTTAAAGGAAAAATAAATGCCTTATTAATTGATGGGAAAATATGGTATACGTCCTTTGGTGGATCTAGGATGGGAAGTACCTTTTCCATGTTATAAGACCTTATTACCCGTAGAGTTGCTACTATGTGATCAGAAGGTCATGTTCAAGCCTCGGAAATAGTCTATAGCAGAAATATAAAGTATCGTATACAATAGACCTTTGTGGTCGGACCCTGCATATAACGAGAGCTTTAATGGATCAAATTTACGCTTTATTACTCATAAAGAGATATTTAAGGATACATTTTTGGATATAATTTTTTTTATAATCAATTCATTTAATTTTCTAAAAAATTTAAAGTAATTAAAAAAGCTTATTATAATGAAGGGTAATTTTGTAAAAAAATAATTAATATACTCTTAAAGTTTAAAAAATTACTTATTTTGAACTAAACAGAGTAAAATTTTTGCTATTTATCTGCTAATAGTCGTGAGAAGACCCTAGGTGTAAAAGTGATCAATTGTCGAAACCCCCCAACAAAATTGAATGATATTTTAACCCAAACAATCAAATAATATTGAAAAAATGTATAAAATATTTTCTCGATCCATTCATATAATTTATTCTAATATTTTAACTTTGCGACCAATTCTCCACTCTCCTCCCTATTCTTATTTGAAGATGGATAAAGGAAAAATCCTTTTGGCCCAAAAATTTGTCTCAAATTTGATCAAAATGATAAAAAAAAAATTTTTGGACATATTTGTCTTTTATCTTAAGAATTAAATATATTCTTGACTTGTGTTTTTAATACAATTAATGATTAGTTAAATTAATTATTTATTATATTTTTATGGTCAAATATGGGGAAGAACCACAAATTAAAGTGACACGATATTCTTTTTCTTAAAATAAATATGTGTCATTTTTATTAATGTCAAATATATTTATTTTGTGTATTATAAGAAAAAATATATAAATGACTTAGATATATATTTATTGGCTAAAGTGAAATTTTGATTTAATTTTTTAATTATTATTATTAAAAAATTTATGTAGGAGTACATTTGGTCCTTCTTCCAAAGATTCAAGTATAAAATTGAAATGTAACACTTTCTTTTAACATTTAATATAAAAAAATTATATTACTTATTATATGTTTATTTGATTAGAATGTGTTCTTATTTTGGTGAATCATATTATAATTCATTTAGTCTCACATTAATTGTTCATGTTTTATTATTTTTCTTAAAAATCGTACAAACATTATTTGAAAGATTCAAAGAGAACATAGAAATAAAGTGAAAATAAAAAGTATAATGGACAATGGAAGCAATTCAAATGATAAATTATTAATAATCACAAAATATTTTTAAACGATATTATTAAACAATGCTATAACATGAAATGATCTAATTTTTTTAGTTGAGTGTTTTCATTTTTGAAAATAATTTGAAAAGCTGATTTTTTTTTTAATTTATCAAAATTGAGTGTAGTTATCTTTTATTTAATAAAAAACAAAATAATTAAGATATTCAATATTAAAAACTGATTAGAGGATAATTTAAAATGAATATTAGTATAGTGTTTTTCAAGAAATATAATATAGATGAGACTGGATATATCATTAAATAACACATGAGTTAAAACATAAATTGACTATACGAATTGAATTTTAAAAAAATACTTAACTTAAAATCTAATAAGGATTGGTTTCAACATAAATATGAATATTAGATTAACTTATAAAGTGAAAAATAAATTTGAAAAAGTTTGTTTTGATATGATTACGTAAGCAAAATAATGAATATTGATATGTTATGATTAATTACTATGTACTGTTATTTTTTACTTAAATAAATTACAATATGAAAGCAAAAAAATAATTTTAATTTTTCTTTATTTTTCTCTTTCATTCTATTCTCACTCTTTCTTATTATTTATCACATTTTCGTATTAAAGAATTAAATTTGAATGAGAAGTTCATATAGTGACAAACAAATAGATCCCAACGAGAATATTAAGGTCGACATTAACTATCGAAATCACATGTGAGAAGTATCAAATATACCCTTAAACTTTGCGAGATGATCAAATATATCCCTATATGAATTTTATTTTTATGTAAAATTAAAATAAATAAATTAAATCATGTATTCATTGTAACACCCCGTAAAATTATCGAAACGTCCTTAAAATGTATCGTGCGCGTAACGTGTCTTCCAAAGCTCCGATCGAAAATTCGAGAACAAATTTGCGATCAGCGCAGAAAATCGAGTCAGAAATAGTATCGATCCGATTTAAGAACAACCGGGTCGGAAAATAAAATTCCTAATTTTTTCAAAACAGTGAGGAATCCGCGCCCCTGGCGCGACACGGAGGGGGCGAGGACTTATACTTATTTTTTAAATTAAATTTTCGACGGAAATTGAAATTTCCAAAAAATAGCGAAAATGTACTGGTCCGCGCCCCTAGCGCATCGTATACCAATGCATCAATTTTCAAACTTTTCCTTTTAATTTAAGAAGGGCATTTTGGTCCTTTTCGACCCATTTTAAGGACCAAAACGTGTTTTTAAGTATTAATTCATACGAAAGAGTTTCAGAAACCCATCTTTTCTTAGGTTTTACGTAAAAGTTCCTGAGAGAAGAAAAGCAGAGAGTGGAGGGTTTCAAGTTTGGGTGCGAACTCTTGGAGGAAAACTCGATTAGTCGTCATTCCAGGTATGTAAAGGCAACTCAGAACATGGAATTGTTCTTCCATGTGCCCCAATGTATGGATTAAGTTGTTAATTGATAGTTGATAGGTCATGAGTGGAGGTTCTTGAGGAAATTTCTTGATATTTATCTTTCATTATTATATATCATCGTAAATTGATGATCATCATACATTAAATTGCTGTTTACATGTATTATTGACTAATTTCATGTTCAACCTATATAATTTCCTTGTTAAAGACCACAATAATGAACTTAGGGTGATGTTTAGATTCTTGATTGTTTATGGATGTGTTGATTGTTGTGGTTTGAGTCTTGAGATGAGTACTGTGATGGCTGAAGTAGATGAAGTTGATATTTTGAGGTCTAAATGAGGTTGAGAAGAAGAATTTATTTCTTGAATTGATAGAATGATAGATGAGATGAGGTCCCTGCCTGAGAGGGGGATTGGTTATACAACCAGCCTAACATTGAAAGACTTATGAGCATATTGAGCCCTTGGAAGAGTATTAGCATCGAAATGGGTAAGAGTGAGTCCCACTAGCACTCACTAACTACGTGGCTAGCGTAGGAGAGGATTGGACCGTGAAAGTTGATATTTCCTTTGCCCGCAGAGGGCTTGACAGACTTCTTTTGGGATCCCCGACAGACTCGTCCTATACCCCGTCAAGGTACTGGACAGATGTGGCAGCGATATCTTTTTGTTGTATCATCACTAGGCTTATAGGTGGTAGTTGTCAGTTAGAGAAACTCTCAGATATGTTCCTTGTTGATAGTACTCTGAGGTTGATGTGATTGTGTGATGTCTTGATGGATAGTGAGGTGATAGAGTCATGTTCTTTACTTTGAGTTGACGTTGAGTGATTGATGATCCGATAATATATATATTGTTTACTTTAGTTCATCATACATATAGTACATTCCACGTACTAATGCCACTTTGGCGCTGCATCATTTTATGATGCAGATTCTGTAGACAAAGGACTTCAACAGCCTAATCGTTGAGGTTCACGGATTTTCGACAGAGACTTAGTGAGTCCTCCCTTGCTTTCAGAGGACATGTTTATTTTTCATTCATGTTGACTTATTTCATTAGATTGTGGTAGTCATGGCCTGTCATGGTACTTTACTAGCTAATAGTTATATAGGCTTTCTAGACATAGACAGCTGATTGTTGACGTCGGGATTAATTATTTCTCATTTATTTTCTATTGAGATACTTCCTCCATATCTTTATATGATAGTGATTGTGATAACCGACTGATAGTCTATTATTCTCTTTACATCTTCCTCATGTGAGTTGATTGAACGAATGCAATGAGATTAGGTGGTTCGCTTGGGGGCTAGCAATAGTCTTCGAGCGCCAGTTACTTCTAAGGTACCCTCCCGAGGTGTGACATTAATCTTGTTAAATTTCTAATAAACCACTTTGCTTAAAAACAAAAAATAATTTTTAATTAAATAATATTGTATATAAATAATTTTTTAATTAAAGAATATTTAATATTTTTAAATTTCTATTATTATTGTTATAAAATAACTGCATAAAGTAGTAGTAGTACTTAAATTTAAGATTTTACAACATTGTTAATAATATTAGTTTAATAAGATATACTTTTAATTAATTCTTTAAGGTGTGTCATATCAAGAAGGGGCCAAGTAATATGAAACGTATAAAGTAAGAGACTGGAGAAAACAAATACATATACATACATATAACTACACTAATACATATTATATTAAAGTAACAGTCATAAAATAAATGGTGATCTTGCAAAAGAAGTCTATAAGGAGCAACCACCTGATTTTGTTACTCAGGGGGAGTCTAGTAGACCTGTATGTTGATTGCGCAAGTCATTCTATGGTCCGAAACAGTCTCCTCGAGCCTGGTTTGGAAAGTTCAGCACAGTAATTCAGGAGTTTGGCATGACTCGTAGTGAAGCTGATCACTCTGTATTTTGTCGACATTCTACAATAAATTTATGTATTTATTTGGTTGTTTATGTCGATGATGTTGTTATCACTGGCAGTGATGAAGATGGTATCACTAGTTTGAGGCAACATCTCTTTAAGTATTTCCAAACTAAAGACCTTGGCAGATTAAAGTATTTTCTGGGTATTGAGGTTGCTCAGTCTGGATCAGGTATTGTTAGTTCTCAACGCAAGTATGCCTTAGACATTCTTGAAGAGACAGGGATGATGGGATGTACACCTGTTGATACTCCTATGGATCCGATTGTTAAATTGCTTCCAGGACAGGGGGAGTTACTCAGTAATCCCGAAAGGTATAGACGACTGGTGAAAAAGTTAAATTATCTCACAATGGCTAGAGCTGACATTTCGTTCCCTGTGAGTATTGTAAGTCAGTTTATGACTTCCCTTTGTTATAGTCATTAAGATGTAGACGTTCGTATTTTGCGATATATAAAGTCAGCGCCCGGAAAAGGACTACTCTTCGAAGATTGAGAACATGAGCATATCATGGGATATACAGATGTTGATTGGGCAGGATCACCCTCTGATAGGCGGTCTACATCCGGATATTGTGTATTAGTAGGAGGTATTTGGTGTCGTGGAAGAGCAAGAAATAGAATGTGGTTGCTCGGTCAAGTGCAGAGGCAGAATATTAAATAATGATTTCAACAACTTGTGAACTTATCTGGGTCAAGCAGTTATTGAGGGAGATAAAATTTGGCAGAGTTGATCAGATGGAACTTGTGTGTGATAATAAAGCGGTCATTCATATTGCATCAAATCCGGTGTTTCATGAAAGGACCAACCACATTGAGATTGATCATCACTTTGTCAGAGGAAAAAATACTCTCAAAAGATATTGTTACAAAGTTTGTGAAGTCAAATGATCAACTTGCAGATATCTTCACCAAGTCCCTCACTGGTCCTCATATTAATTATATTTGTAACAAGCTAGGTGCTTATGATTTCTATGCACCAGCTTGAGAGGGGTGGGTGGGTGGTGTTAGAATAGGAATAGGATTACATGGTCCTATTTAGAATTGGAATAGGAATAGTATGTTGTTTCCTAGTTGGATTTGGATTAGGTTGTAGTGTCTATAAATAGGGTCTTTATGTAGCAATGTAAATGCTCATATTTTATTACAAATTCATAAAATTTTCGTTCTACTTATAAAGTTAATGAGCTTAAAGGAAAACAAAAAAATAAGTGAATTAAAAAATAAACTATATACAATATAAAAGGCACTAAAAATATGTGATATAATTAGGGTAAAATGGATAATGCACAAGATAAAGGGAGGAGTTTGATTTTTAAAGAAAAGTTTGAGGATGAAGTAACATTCAGTAAATTAAATCAAAATGTTCAAGAGTTTTAAATCCAATTTTTTTTTTATATTTAAGTATTTTTAAATATAATTTTAAAATATTTCAATAACAACAGTCAAAATTTAAAATACTTTACACATAATATATATCAATAAATTATATAAATTATAAAAATCATATGTTTTTAACTGTATATCTTAGTTAAAATAACTCAAGAAAGTTATATATTAATATTGTAGGTATTTAATCGAATATGAACTCTAAATAAATGAAAAGTTTCTAAAAACATTTTAACCTATTATAACTTATAAACTCTAAATAAAACGAATTTTTTTCAGGAGTTGGCTTAGGATGTGTATTGAGACAGAATGGTAGGGTAATTGCCTACACATCCAGACAGCTACGACCACATGAGAAAAACTACCCAACACATGATCTTGAGCTGGCATCAATTGTGTTTTCTCTGAAAATATGGAGCCACTACTTGTATGGGGTCCATGTTGACATATATACTGATCATAAGAGCTTGCAGTACATCACTAAGCAGAAAGACCTGAATTAAGACGGCAGCGATAGCTAGAATTAATAAAAGATTATGACATTGATATACTATATCATCCAGGGAAGGCAAATGTGGTAGCGGATGCTTTGAGTCGTAAGGAAATCATGAATACTGGTGATCCAGCTGTGATGAATCAAGGAATA
>JAPFFP010000009.1:2157365-2188567 GCA_026153255.1 Solanum medicagineum | reverse complement strand
CATTTTGCTTTATTCCATCATACTCCAAAGCCAAAAAATAGTCAATCTTTGGCTCCATCCGAGATTGATGGAACATACAACTCTAATAACCGAATTGTTATTTTTCTCCCAAAAAAAAACACGGTAAGATTTTTATTATAATCATAAGTGGTACATATTTCTTTAGACGGGTTCAATATAATTATTTACTTTTTGTGTGGATACAAAATTAGTAGTTGACTAACAAAATAAAATCCAATGGTTAGATCAGTAAACCTTCTCAAATAAATTTATAATTGCTTTTGTACTTCAAATTTTCACCCCAACTTGTCTATTATTCCTTGATAAAAAATGGGAATAAAATAAATGAAATTATGGGGTACAAAAGGTATTCCAAGAAGGAACAATAATTTCATAAATAAAAATGGAGAAAACTCGGTCCCATGATTCACAATATACTACTCAAAGTACTTATCTATATATAATATTTTCAAAAAGTCAAATTCATCCATCACCCTTTTATTTATCAAAGCATATTATGCACCTTAACTATTCAATAAAACAACAACAACATATCCGGTAAGATCCTACAAAGAGGGACGGAGCCACCCTTGGCAGAAGGTTGTCAAGCGACACCCCTTCGTAGAGGACAAGATTTGATTTAATAAATATTTATATAAGTATCGACACCTCTTGACACAAGTTAAAGATTTAGTGTAGTGGGTAAGCAATTATAAAAATTGCTTGAGGTCACGTGTTCAATCTTTGGTAGCAACATATATATTTTTATTTGACACCTCTTATTAAAATTCTTGATTCCGGCACCGCGGCTACAAGTGAGGTTTTTTTATTTGACACCTCTTATTAAAATTCTTGACTCAGCCACCGCGGCTACAAGTGATTATTTGATACCTTTTATTAAAATTCTTGACTCCGCCACCGCGGCTACAAGTGAGGTTTCTTTATTTGATACCTCTTATTAAAATTCTTGACTCCGCCACTGCGGCTACAAGTGAGGTTTGCTGAGGATAAAATGTATGCAGACCTTATCACTACCCGGATAGGCTATTTAACTCTACTCTTTTAGATCTTAAATGGCGAAAAGAAATTACGAATTTTTATATCTCTCAAATTCTAAAATTTAAAAGACCAACATGCACCATGCACATATATAAGTTTATGATGTCTTACAACAGTTGAAAATTACCCGTCCCTTGCAAGTGACAAGCAAATTCATTAAGATCATTTAAATGTAAATATCTTCATTTCGAAAAAGTCATTATCACAATCTTAAATTTGTTTTCCAACTATCAATTTTGATGGCTTTCACTAGGGAATAGAACCTAATAATAGAACTAAAAGAGTATGAATCTTATTCTCTGTTGATGCCAAGTGCCAACTCTATATTGCCTACCACCAAAAGATGTGGTGTTTCTCTCTCAATCAAAGTTTTGGGTTCGAGCTTTGGGTATGAAAAGTTCTTGATAGAAAATATTTCTCCCACATGAGCCCTATGCAGTGCGAATACGAAGTAATCAAACTCCAAAGCGAGCACCGAATATTGGATTAAAAAAAAAACCTCTATATTGCCTATACAGAACTACACATTAGATATGAAATATTACTTCTTTTAGGGTGGGTGGGGTCGTAGGGGGAAGAGATAGTGGGGGCAAAAGTAATCCTCCATTATTAAATCTTGAAAGATTCCGTAAAATAAGGTCCACAAGAATCAAAATTGTATCCATCTTATTCACAAATCACAAATATAATTTATGAAAATATGAGATGAAATCTTGGAAATTCTTGTTTATTAGTGGATTTCTTTAAGATAATAGTCATGTTTGGGTCAGTTCACGCACATCTCTACAATTCCTCTAGATATATGTCATCTTTCATTAGTACAAATATCGAATAATTCTACTTGTCAGTCAAGAAAAAAAATACCCAACTCTTTTTAATCTCTTTAAAACTAACCTCTTGTGATTTTTATGTTGTTCATTAGCCGCTGAATCACATCCTACGATTTTTCATATTTTGATTAACATCACTATCTAAAGGCTATGCAAAGTCCTCAATTTTAGGTAAGAAAAGCATTAAAGCACCTGATAAAGTTAGAAAGCAATTACAAGGATATCAATACAAAATTATTTTACAAGTTTAACAACCATCATCCTATCAAAGTCTACCATTTTTATTGACAAAAAAAAAAACCATTGGTTGAACTAGAAAGGTAGTTTAGAATTTAAGAACCTATACAAACAACCCCCATCATAATTGGAAGAAACAACTTGATATTTTTTATTTTAGTATATATACACACAAACACATAACCCCCTACCCTACACAACCCCACCTTCCATGGCCTACTCCTCTTGAAGAATATTGGCTAGAAATATGTATAACTTCCATGTAATATGGACTTGAGTATGTGCATATCTTGTTCATGATGTTATGTCTGCAAGAACCATGTTTTTCAAGTTGTACTGCTTTTATCTCATGTTCTTCAAGATTTTCATTATCTTGTCATCGTTTTGCTATGTTGCTGTCTCAGAATCAGAGTCAGAGTCATGGTTTGTGAACCAATATGTAAGACAAGCTCAGAGGAAATTTGAGCAGAAAACCAACAAGTTTTGGGAGTATGATGAGCAATCCAACAGTTGGTTACAAGTGGATTTGCCTTATGATTTAGTTTCTTGTTTCAATGATAACTGTACAAAAGTCAATAGAATTGATAAGACTAATCAAGAACCTGAAAAAAGGGAGATCTTTACAAAAGTTAAGGATGAGGGAAATTCTTATTCATATCTTCCTTTGAGGAAGAGAGTTTCTTTGATAAAAATGTCTGAAGCATCCATTTGGATAACTGGTGTAAGTGGATCAATCTATGAAAGATTTTGGAATGGATTGCAGTGGGTGATAGCACCTCATGATTTGCCAATATCAGCAGGATATGCAGTTTCTGTTTTCATTGTCAATCAGACAATTCTTGCTCTATCAGAATCAGGAAGTATTTATCAGGTAAAACCTTTTGAACATTCGAATAACATGTAAGGTAATCATTCAACTATCTGACAAGAAGGGGTGCCTTAGAGCAACAGTAAAGGTCATGAGTTTAACCCGTGGATGCAGACGCTAACGATTGCATTAGGATAGACCATCTGCATCACATACTTGGGGGTGTGGTCCTTCTCCGAACCCTGCTAATGCAGGATTGTTTGTGCACCGGGCTGCCCTTTATTCCACTATCTGGTAAGAAGGGGTGCCTTAAAGCAACGGTATAGGTCACGAGTTTGAGCCGTGGAAGCAGACGTTAATAATTGCATTAGGATAGACCATCTACCTCACATACTTGGGGGTGTGGTCCTTCTCTGAACCCTGCTAATGCAGGATTGTTTGTGCACCAGGCTGCCCTTTTATTCAACTATCTGATAAATTAGTGAATATGGGAATCATAATTATCTTTTAAAATATTGGAGTGAGATGGGATTAAATGGAGCGACATGGACAGTGAGGATGTAAACTGACACCAACTTAAGTTGGGATTGAGCCATAGTTGTCGTTGCTGTTGTTGTAATAATAGTAGTAGTATCATATTAAAACAATCAATAGTTTCTGTCTGTCTTCATTTAGTGTAAGTTTCAATGAATATCAGATTTTGAATCTGCTTTATAATACTGGACTGTCGAGCTTAAATGGAGCGACGTGGATAGCAAGGATATAGCTGACACGGACCTGCTTGGAGTTGAAGCACACTTGTAGTTATTGTTGTTGTTGTATCAGATTATAATAATTCTCAATAGAAGTTGTTTCTTTACCTGTGGTGTAAAAAGGGTATCTACGTTTTTCCGCAGTTGCAGTTAAGTGATGATCAGCCTGTTTGGATTGATATTACACCAGCAAGTGGTCATCAAACAAGTAAAACAGAACTAATTCAAATTGTATCAGGAGTAGTATCCAGTGATAGGAAGTAAGTATAGTATATTCAAACACTTTGACTATTTTAATATTGAGGATTTTCTTGAGGAAAAGACAAAGTTAAATCATGTTGCTGCAGATAGTTGTGACTTGTGTGAGCTCCAGGATAAAGTTAATAACACCTTGAATTTGTCCATCAACACCAGGAGAATATATTTCTGCACACAGAATGGAACTTTATTAGAACTCGCTGAGGTTGTTCCTATAAGGTGAGAACCACTTAAGTGTGTGATAATCGCATCTAAAAGCTTAAATTATTAGAAAGAACACACCTCAATGTCTGCTTTCAAATGAAATTAGGTGGACCAATCATGGAAAACCTCCTGGGGCAAATGTTGCTGCAATCGCGGATGCATCTACATTTGTATCAGAAGTAGTCTTTACAATTAGGTAAAACAACAAAGAAGATCCTAGTTCTTTTGGTTCAATCGTCCAATTGACTCTTGTACTTTGCCTAATGGATCGAATATTTTTGCTGCAGTACTGCAGGAGATCTTTATGAATATGATCAGAGTTCTCGGCCATCATGGAAGAAGCATATACGAAAAGAGTCTTCAGCTCAAGATACTTCTCTGAAACCATCTCTAGGATGCAGTTCAAAAGGAGTGAATGGAGCTATTTCAAAATCTTTGTTTCTCTTGGCTAAGGTGCAAAAATCTTTTTTGTCCATCGTCTTTACTTACCAGTATAGTTTAACAAAAAGAAAACAGTATTAAGAAAAGGAAGGAAACTTAGTGGACCAACTCCATCATCTCTACCCCGTAGGAACTACCAGATTACCACAAGGATGCATTCAGAATCCCAGGGGTCACGGACCGGACATAAAACATTGTTCAGTAAGTGGAACACATTATATCATTCACAACTACTGATGGAGGATTCATGGATAAGCTCCAGCACTGGGCAGGTGACAACCCCCATACATGGTTTTAACACTCATAAGTAATACAAACTTTTCAGCTGATAATGAAATAATGAAAGGACTTCATGTCTCAAAAGATTTCCCACTTGCTGGAAGGACAAACAGAAAACTGCGCGAAGAATGCTAAAATGAGATTTTTTTCAGCTTTATAATAGTTTGCTTGATGTAACTACATGATCCTCCAATTTTTTCGTTGAACTTGTCAATGTGTGGTGTGAATTAATAATATACCTAAGTCAAGAATCCGTTTATTAGATGCAGTTGATCAAGCAAAGTGGTTTTCTGGCTCTTTCATGCCTATACTCCCATATCTTAACATCACTATCTATTTTTGATGCAACACATATATAGTGTTGACCGACTTTTCTTGTTAATTTTGAACATATAAAGGGAGGATATTTAATAGAGAGACGGTCACAACAAAGGAAATGGAAATGGATTAATCATGGAAAACCAAAAGATCATGTCCTGTCTTCGATTACATGCCTTTCTGAAGAAAACTTGGCTGAAAATTCAAACTCATTGTTTCTTACAACTGCAGCTGGTTATGTTTTCGAATACCGAATTCCAGATCATTCAGGTATGTTTTTGACATACTTTTCTTCTCCTTTTAAATGTAGTTGTAGTGAGATTAGTAAATCTACCTCGAAAAATTTTGACATAAATACAGGCACTGACCAAGAGGATGATATTACAGAAAGTTGGATCAATCATGTCTATCCCCCTCATGCCAAGGCTGCAAGAGGAATTCCAGGAGTGCAATTACAACCTGGCAGAATTATTTTTCCACTAGATGATGGTAGGCTTGGAGAGCTTAGCCTGTCCGGTCTCGGTGGTGAGAATTCAGGACCAAATTATCAAGTTAATGCCAGAAGAAGATCATCCCAGAAGTATGTATGGTTTCTAATAGATGCCCCAGAAACAGAAGGATGGAATGCAGAGTATTGCACTGAAGAACATGGACCGTCGAATTGCATTGCAGGCATCAAAGATGAAAACAGTGAACTAGATCTCACAACATCGACAGCAAGAAGGAGGAGGAGTAACAAAGAACAACGCAGTTACATATCAATTGATATGTCAGCTAGGAAAGATGCTGAACCCGAGGGAGACTACAAAACGCCGGATAATTGGATCAACAAAAATTTCCATCTCAGGGTGATGCATGAAGGAAAATCATTCTTCCTAATAACGGAGGGTGGTCTGATTTTTGAGTATCTAAATTCTGAAAATGTGTGGTTCTGGCTTAGGCATGATCATCCAACAGCTATGCGAGGTGCCCTTGGGAACTACAATGGAAGTTTGTTTTTGGTTGACGAGCAAAGGAGTTTGCTCATCAGAGAAAGAGATAGTGCTGAACTAGCATGGATTAATTGCACTGCTATGAAGAAAGGGAGGCAAGTAATTGGAGGTCCTCCGTGGGATGATCTACCAGGGAAATCTCGAATTGCTAGAAAAGAAGATGCAGTTTTCTTTGTTAGCGAAAGTGGGAGATTGCTTCAATTCACTGTAAGTAGCGTATACTATGTCCACTTTTCTAGTGTAGAGGTCCAAAAAGTGAGTATACAAAGAATGCTTTCATCCTAATGAAAAACGAAAGCTAAAATGAGTGGCACTAAGCTTGTATTAGATTCAAAAATCTTGAAAAGTTTCCAACCTAAATGGTGATAAAACGAATTCCAACCTAAATGGTGATAAAACGAAGTCTAAAATAAGTAGCACTGAGCATAACCTGTTTCTTTAGGTTGCACTGAGAAAGTTCAAATGGAAAGATTGTCGGTATCCAGCCAGTACGAAGATTGCAATCATTGCTGACCAGGAATTGCTCCGAGAGAACGTGGTGTTTGTCATTGGAAGGAACGGACGCTTATACCAGTATAACAAACTTACTGAACTATGGCATGAGCATTACCAATCCCAACATTTGGTTCTATCAAGGTCTCCTGGAACTGTAATGAGGTTATCTTCACCATCACTGCAAGGTTCTCTTTTCATGCTTTCGGCAGATGGTGGACTGGTTGAATATAATTGGAATCCGTCCCACGGATGGAATTGGATAGAACATGGAACACCAGATCCAAGTGTCATCCTTGTTGGTTCAACGGGACCATGCTTCAGAGGTGCTCATTTGTTCTTAGTAGGTTCAGATGGAAAAGTGTATCTAAGGCTCTTGGACAATGGGACATGGAAATGGAAAGGCTGTGGCTTCCCATATATGGCAAATCAAAAACATGTCTCTGACAATCATGATCATAAAGAAACTTGTACTTACGATGATCTTGCAGATCGTTTAGAGAAAATTGAAGAAAACCTGCAAGCCTTAAACAAAAACTGTGACTCCAAGGTTAGTATATCGACAATTCCTCTACTTCTTGAATCTTTGGACTATGTTACATGAACTCTCCATCCCTTTGCATAATCTTTGGAAGTGAATGAGTGGAATGACTTATATTCCAATAGGTAAAACATTAGTATGGGCACACTTTTTGAATCCTAAACAGTATGTTACATGAACTACGCAACCATGGGTTAGCGAATTCTATAGAACATAGTGCTTCTATATTTCAAAACCCAACAACGTCCACAATCTAGCTCTGCCACTGCCTAAACGCAGTTACATTTTGGTATAGCACATCTTTATGAATCCCAACATAACAGTAGTGAATACTTACTTGTCCATGCAACAAAGTCTCTATTGTCACAGTCTTACATTGGTTTATAAACAGGTGACACTTACAAGACCAATTCCCTTTTCGGAAGATTCGGTCATATTTGAGCTCAGAGATGGCAGAGTATGTAAGCTTGAACTCTACTTAAGAACTTAGAAAAGCCTTAGATACATCAAATTTTAAAAATCACTAAAACCTCATTTCTAAAAAGCTGCTTAGATGGTTAGAAGTTTGAAAAGTCTTATCACTTCATAAACTTATTTTTGAACCAACAGGAATGAGTATATTGTGCACCGGTGGTTTTCTATTTAAAAGAATACACAATGGTGTTCAGGCTAGTTTGTGCGGAACTCGAAAGTTAATTTCACGTATAGTCACTCAACTTTATCCATTACAACGATCAATTCAACTAAAGCAACTTTACTTTACACACTATAACAAGAAAGTCACTATCCAATGGGTAAAGTTGCGTAGCCATACGTGAAAGTAATCTTGCACCAAACTATTTCACTAGGTACTTGTTACCTTTTACCAGCACAGATAGCAAGTAACTCTATCTTTCAAAGTTCAACCAGATTAGAAGAAATCACCTAACGTTATCTTGTATTTGAACCATGGTCTTCCATGACTTTAGTTGGCAGAAATGCGACGAACAGGAGATACAGATTGGACATGGTCACGTACGATTGGCACTCCTACTAGCCTCTGCATATCAAGTTTCTGGGCAACTTTAGCATCCTAACATGAAAAACACGTTGTCAACATTAGCTGCAGGACAGGGAAAAGATCAAACAAGCAACAACTTACAAGTATACATGTAAATATATAGAAGGACCAAACAGGAATAAGAAAATAAACTTGTACAGTTTTCAGACATGTTTCTTTGTACATAAACTGTATTAGAGTAAAATGCTTCAAAATCTACAGCTTATCATAGCAAGATGCATTTGTGAAGCTCTATGTTATATGGTTCATTTATAAGTATTTCTTATGAGGCAGGAGTCTACATGGATCGGGTTGATTTGAATTTTTCAAATATGAAATCAAATTATTTGTGTCAAGTTTTTAAATCTATAAACCAAATCAAACTAATAAACTCGAAATTTTTGACCTAGGGTTCTTTTCGGAATTTTTAGATTTAGGAATTTTTCCAATAAAGTATTTATACAAACAACATGTGCTTCAAATATTTCTCTAATCCTATCAAAATATGACTATCTAAGGTGTTTCTTAAGAAAATAACACAAGATGTGACTGATGATATTAAAATATTCAACAAAAAAGAATAATAAAATCACGTAAAATAAATAAGTCATAATGAAAAATAATTATGATTTAAAAATACTAAATCATGCTAAAATAATTTAGAACTAATATTCAACATTATTGTCATTCTTAGTGTTGAAGTAACTTTTTTGGTTAGCATTGGTAATGATTTGATTTTGGTTGAGCTTTATCAAAGTTACTAATAACAATAACCTTTATTCGGTTATTTAAAATTCAAAGTCAAACTTAAAATAATATGTTAAAAGATAAAAACTATTAAAAAATAGAAGAAATATTTATAAATTTTATTAAAGTAAATATTTTTATGTATAAAATAGATTTAAAAATTATATACATAATGTCGGATTGATTTGATCTCAGGTGGACTTTTTTAGTTAAACCAAATCAACCAAGTATAGTCTGGTTTTTTTCAATATCAAACTAAATCAAATCAAAATATTAGTCAGATTTTTTTTTTCTCAATTTGCAATTTCATGCAACTTTTTATTTGATTTTATTCACCACTGGAGTAAGGTCATGAACACTATTCTAGATTTTTGTGAGACAACTACAACAATAAAGATGAAATATTCCTATTTATAAGTCATTAAATTAATTTTTCTAACCATAAAATCATTTAACATTCCACTATTTTTATTATTATTATAATTATAATTATTATTATTATTATTATTATTATTATTATTATTATTATTATTTTATATTTTTTGTAAAAAGTCATTTTGCCTATTTGGCTGTTGTTGGATATATCTACTAGGTTAAATTTAAGGGTGGCAAAATTGGTCAAATTTATGATTCATCCGCTCAATTAATCCATTTTAAAATGAATTGATTATTCAATCATTTAAAAGTAGATTAAATATAGATCAACTCATATTATCTATCATAAAATATGGGTAACTCATAGATATCCACCAATTGCACTCTCCTTACAGTTTGTTTGGATGGTGGTTTTTCGTGGTATCGTTAATAAAAGAACTACATTTGTTTTGATTGTTTCATTAATTACATGGTATTGTATAGTTTGATTTCATGATTTTGTAACCATGAAAAACCTCACTTTTTCTAACCATCAATTTGGCGGTATCCTACGGTTCTCTTATTTATTTTTTTCAATTATACCCTTACTTTAACAACTTATTAGGAAAGGTTATTTTAGTCTTTTTCCAACCTTTTAAAGCCTAAACCTGACTTTTTACACTTAAATAAATTCCTAAACATATCATTTCAATCTTTTTACGCAAAAACACCTTCTCCAACTTGGAGCAAGGTTTCAAGGGAGAAAAATTCTACGGTTTAAAGATAATCTTGTGAATTCTCCCAAGTTGTTTCAAGATTCAAAACTTCCAAGTATGTAAGGATAACCAAAACTGGATTATGTTCTTCCATGTACCCCGTCACCCGAATTGATGGAGTTGTGAATGAATTGAGTCTCCCATGAATATTTCTTGAAGGTTGCTCTAAAATTCTACTGTATTCCTATATTATCTTGCATGAATTACTATTTTCATGTATTAAATGCTTGAATTAGGTGATTTTGCTTTTCTACATGAACCCTAGCATGAATTCTTGTTATTTTTACATATTTTACTTAAATGGGTATGCATGAGTATAACTTAAGCCTAAAGAGTCTATGGAATCTCTAAATGTTTTCACTCTACTTTTGTTTTCCTGAATGCTATGAGTTAGAATGATTCATGATAGAGTCTTTATGAGTCAAAAGCTCAACCTTAAAAGATTATAAACAAAGAATCGATAGTTAATGTGATGAATTGAGTTGACAAATGTTCAATGACATTAGATGAATGAGTTAACCATAGAGTTGATGTCTTATGAGCATATTGAGTCTTGGGAGGAGTATTGATGTAATGATCCGTTAGGCTATTTTGATAATTTGCCTTTTATTTTCTAAAAATATTTTTTCATAAATTTTAGTGGGTATTTGGACTTTTCAATAGCTACGGTTACTTAGTTTACGGGTAAATATAGATAATCAATTTAACTGGGGGACTAAATGTTAATTTAGTTAACATCTTATACCAAATTTACTAATAATTAGGTTAATATAATTCAGCATTTTTTGTACCTAATAAGTTTTTTTTTTAAAAAAAAGTATATATATATTTTTGAAATAAAGAGAAGAGGGTTTGGACCAAAAAAAACTAACCTGTGCGGCGAAGAAGAATTCAGCGAGAACGAGCAGCTGGCTACAGGTAATTGCTAATCTAATTGTTGATTGTTATACATATTTTAGGATGAAGGATTAAAGGTAATTGCTAATATTTTGAATTTAATGCAAACCACATGCTATATAGTAGTGTAGTGTGTACGTGTCCGCTTTGGAATTCAAATGCAGATGAAGCACTTTTGCTCTTCCCTCACATGTTCACTTCTGCCAGTGCTTTTGGCTTCTGAAAGAAAGCTAAGAAGAGGGTATATGATTGATTGTCAGGAGTGAAAATGTTGTAGAGAGATTTGGGTACAACTTGTTAATGGTGAACTTTTGTGAATAAAGAAATGGAGGAAAGAGTTTGGCATTTGCATAAGGGTTCCCTTTGTTTATTATAATCTTTTTATGTAGATTAGAGAACCAGGCTTCTAAGTGTCTTATTCTGGTGGTTTAAATTGTTAGTCTCTGTGTTGTTAATGTGTATACGGTTCTATTCAAAATATTAAATTTGGCACTTTTGCCCAGTGCCCTTGGTTCTTCATTATTCGAATTTATTATTATTGTAGGGTGCATTTCGGATGTATGTATGTATATATATGCTTTAGTATTGATATTAGGGGTTGGTATTATGTGAACACCATTGAAGACATTAACACATAACCCTAGGCTTAAATTTTTGGGACTTAATTATAGATTTAGATGAGTTTTGGGATCTAACCTAGACACATACTAGTTTAGGTATTGTTAGTTTTGAAATCTTATTGTGATTATTCTTTGACTAGATCATGGTGCTACAGATTCTATTCGAAAGTGGAAGGCTCAAGTGTTTGATTGATCGTGATTTGACTAAGGCAAGTGAACTTTCAAAACCTTATAATTCTCGTAGAATTCCCAAATTTTCCTTTCTTCTATTTGATGCATGAAATATTTGTGATATTATGAAAAATAGGGTAATTAAATATAAATGTGAGATGGTGTGGTGTTGTAACACTTGAATTGAAAATGTGGTTAAATGATGTGAATTCTATATTGAGTTATGTGGTTGAGTTTCTTTATTGAGCCCGTGTATTTGTGGTAGTTGATGTGACTACATGTTGTACTAATATTTATTGTATTGTGATGCATTACCATCCCCTATATTATTGACATTATATTGTGCATATAGATTGACATGAAATTGAGTGTGTGTTGAGATCACCGTTATAATCCAATTTGAGCACGTGGAGATCGTCCATGCTGGGGATGGTTGATTTTATGATAGTGTGTTGAGATCGTCCTCACATACACATAGAGACCATCTGTGTCGGTATATGGACCTCGCAAGTCCCCCATGGGTCACAAACCCTCGACGTATTCCCTAGAGGTATTGTGTATATACGATTTAGAGATGACTTGGCATTTGATATATATCATTTCATAATGTTGCATTGCATCTCCTCCTTGCATATTCTTGTGTGACATGATGTTATTCTTGTGATTGATTATGTTATCCCTTATGAGTTGTGGCTTGTGATTTTGAATTGTGATATTGGGGAAACTATCTTTATTGTGTATTATTTGTTGTTGGGCTGGGCTGATTTTCTATGCAGGTTATAGCTGTGGACGTCAGTTGGGAGGAGAGGAGTTTGTGTATTCTATTGGACTTGCTTTGCTTTATTAGCTCACTTGCTGGGTACAGTGTGGTTGGTACTCACCCCTTGCTTCTACATTTTTATAGGTTAGGCGCTCGGATCTTTGTGATACTCCCTCTTCTCATTCTATCCGAGGCTTTTTGTGGAGATTAGTGAGGTAGCTATTTGCCATCTCAGCGACCCTTATCCTCTCATTATTTATGATCTTGCTCTACTTAGAGACAACATCATCTGAGACCTGTATTTTTCTTTCAAATCTATTGTTACACATTAGAGGCTTGTGCACGTGACAACCAGGTTTTGGGAAATTTTAATTAAGTTGACCTATTATTAGAATTAAATTTTTCACTTTGTATTATCCTTCCACATTTTATTATTGTAATTGAATTTAGGCTGACTTGTCTTAGTGGAATAAGACGAGTGTCATCACGTCTATTTTTGGGTCGTGATAATTGAGCACCGAATTAAGTAAGAGTAAGTCCAAATCGAACTCAATAACTACGTAGCCGGCGTAGGAGAGGACTGAACCATAAAATCAGATTTTTTGTATTGTCCCAAAAAGAGAACTTGATGTTACTGATTTTGGATCCGTTAATGGGATGTCCTTTACCCTAGCAAGGTACTAGATGGATGTGGCAACGACATCACTTTGTTGTATCATTACCGACTCACAGGTTATGGTTATCTATTAGAGAAACTCTCAAATAGACCTTGATAGTACTCTGAGTGGATTGGGCTAGATGGTATACGAATGGTCATTGTCTAAACTGCATTCTTACTTTAGACTCTTGACTTGATACTTGAGTTCCCTACTTTTTGAGCTGGGCTATTTGAGTTAATGTTATTCTATCTTTACATGTTTCATTCTGCCATTTTACATAATCGTACATTCCACGTACTGAGGTCCATCTAGGCTTGCATCTTTTCATGATGCAGAGACATGTACTAGCGCTCATTAGCAGGTGCCCAGTTGAGGACCTATTTGCATTCAGATGATCGGTGAGTCCTCTCCTGCTTTTGAAGGACGTCATGTTTCTGTTCTAGCTTTGAGTTAGACTTATTTTATTCTATTTGGAGGTAGCAATGGGTCTGTCATTGGCACCATTTAGTCAGATGTTTTAGAAGCTTCATAGACTAGACTAGTGAGTTATGATTGAATAATATTTTTGACTAGTTTCTTTCATACTAGTTTTACTCAGTTGATAGATAGAATGTTTGGCCTTTGGCCTTTATTTATCGTTTCTTATTTCTTTGCTTTAAGTATTCTTATTCAGATGTCTTCTATTAGAATGTGATTGAACGAATGTGATGAGGTCGAGCGATTCGCTTGGGGGCTAGCAATAGTCTCAGAGTGTCAGTCACGCCAAGGGTACCCTCCTAAGCCGTTACAACCAGGGCCTTTGGCGGTAGAAAGAGGTGATTTCTAGGCTTAGGGTTAATTGTTGGTTCTTTTTGCTTATTGGGGTTGGGAGAGTAAATATCGAAGTTATCACTTTTGTTTTAGCGAGAATATCCCTAACATCAAAAAACGAAAAATAAAATTGCAAAGCAAAACAAAATTATATTTTTGTATCATATCATAAGTTCATAATACAAGTTACGTCTTACAATACATAAAAAGTTATGTGGCTTAATTCCTACAAAACTTATGTCGGTTAGTCATAAGTTCAGCTTATAACCCACATAAAATTTATGTGGCTTAATTTCTACAAAACTTATGTCGGTTAGTCATAAGCTCAGCTTATAACCCACAAGTTAGACATAGCTTAGTTCATACAAGGTTAATGTCGATAGAGGTATAGGTTTAATTTTGAAACCCACAAAATTATATCTTAAAAAATATAACTTATTCCTATGAAACTTTTACCAAACAAGGCAAAAGTCTCCAAACATATGTCTTGCGAATTAGATATTATGTCTTGCGAATTAGATATTCCTATGAAACTTATGTCTTGCGAATTAGATATTACATAACTTATGTCGGATAAGATAACATTTCTCTAATAGTTAATACTACTAGTTCATAAATTTTCATTAAATAAGTAAAATGTGTAGTAGGAATAGAAAACCACGATAGTTAATGAATTGTAGCCTTCCAAATAAGAACTGGTCAATCCATGAATATATCACGAAATTACAAAGATTATATCTGTGAACCAACTCCCAAAAGCAAAATAAATGAAAGAAAAGAGCAAGGCAAAAATTAAACGCCACTAAATACCATCCAAACATGGAGAAAATTCGTGAAAAACTTATTGTTAAAGTAGTAAAGTGATCATATGTAAAGTTAACCAACTATAATTTTATTTAATAATTAACAATCTAAACTAAAGGGATTCGAACTAAAATCTCTTGGATTCAAATCCTTAAAAAATCCTATAAAATCACAGATGTATCATTTCATTTATTTGTATTACCTTGCTAATGTGTCATGAGATGTCTTAAGTACTACAAATATCATTGATTACCAATAAATAAATAAATTAAAATAATTGAAAAGTTCAGCACTTGTTTGGCAAAGGAAATTTATGGCAATCTCTTGAAAAGTTGTACCACTTGTTAAATACTATACTATTATTTTTTATTGAATAGTTTAAATATAATATGGTATTAAAAGTGCTTGAATAGTTTAAATATAATATAATATAGTATTTAACAAGTTGCACCACTTGTTAAATACTATACTTGTTAAATACTATATTAACTATATAGAGGTCCAATGTGCTGAAATCCCCAATTATGTGGTCCCATACCATGAAATTAAATTATATTAACTTATTTTGGATTCTTAAATTAATTCAAGAAATTCAAATATAACAGTTATAAGTTAAAGCCATATTAAAATATACCACCTAACACCAGGGATAGACTTATAGCACGTAATGCCAAGTCAAAGTGTTTCTTTTTAAAAATTGTGTTTATTTTTGAAAATTAAAGAGTTTGGCTGAGCTGTTAAATCGTCTGTTTCTTATTTTTTGGCACATAAAATTCTACCAGGCACACCCTCGTCATCGCCGAGCCATATGGGCCTCTTGGCGAGCTCGTTGGAAATCCACTCATATGATTTTTCAGAAAAGTTGTGCCGGACCCCCTGCAGCACTAGAATTTGTGGGCTAACACCTATAGAAAACTGTTGAAATCGCTTGTTTCCTGTTCCTTGGCCCATAAAATCCTACCAGGCGTCCCCCGCCGCTGCTCGGCCACCTGGGCTCTTTCCGGGCTTGTTGCAGACCCACTCTTAAGATTTTTCGGAAACGTTGTGCCCGAGCACCCTTTAGTGCCAGAAGCCGTGTGCTAAGACCAATAGAAAACTGTTGAAATCGTCTGTTTCCTATTTCTTGGCCCATAAAATCCTACCAGGCATTCCCTCCGCCAGTGGGCCACCTAGACCTCTTGTTGGCTCGTTGCGGACCCACTCGTATAATTTTTTGGAAAAGTTGCGCCTGACCCCATGCAACGCTAGAATCCGTGGGCTAATACCCATAAAAAAACTGCCGAAATTGCTTGTTTCATGTTCCTTGGCCCATAAAATCCTAGCAGGCATCCCCCGCTGTTGCCGGGACACCAAGGCCTCTTACTAGACTCGTTGCAGACCCACTCGTATGATTTTTCGGAAAGTTACGCCGGAGCCCCTTACAAACAGAATCCATGGGCTAACTCCCACAGAAAACTATCGAAATCGCCTGTTTCCTACTTCTTGGCCCATAAAATCCTACCAGGCATCCCCTGCCACTGGCAGGCCACCTGGGCCTCTTGCGGGGCTCCTTGCGGATCAACTTGTATGAATTTTTGGGAAAGTTACGCCGGACCCCCCTGCAGTGCCAGAACTTGTGGGCTAACACCCACAGAAAACTGTCGAAATTGCTTGTTTCCTTTTTCATGGCCCATAAAATCCTACCAGACGTTCCCCCCCCCCATTCCCGCCACCGGGCCACTGGGCCTCTGGCCAGGCTTGTTGCTGACCCACTCGTATGATTTTTCCATAAAGTTGCACCAGACCCCTGCAGCGCCCGAATCCATGAGTTGACAAACACATAAAACTAGCGAAACCTGTTTCTTGTTCCTTAGCCCATAAATCCTACCAGGCGTCCCCTCGTTGCGCTGAGCCACCTAGGCCTCTTTCCAAGCTCATTGTGGACCCACTCGTATGATTTTTCGAGAAAGTTGCGCTAGAGCCCCTGCAGCGACAGAATCCGTGGGCTAACACTTCCAGAAAATTCCCAAAATCGCCTGTTTCCTGTTCTGCCACAAAAATCCTACCAGGCGTCCCCCATCGCTGCCTCACTCGGCTCATTGTGGATTCACTCGTATGATATTTGGGGAAAGTTGCGTCGAAGCCCCTTGCAACGCCAGAATCCATGGGATAACAACCACAGAAAACTGTCAAAATCACTTGTTTCCTGTTCCTTGGCCCATAAAATCCTACTAGGCGTCCCCCGGCGCCGGCAAGCCACCTAGGCCTCTTACCAGGCTAGTTGCAGACCCACTCGTATGATATTTCGGGAAAGTTGCGTCGGAGCCCATTGCAGCGCCAGAATCTGTGGGATAACACCCACAGAAAACTGTCGAAATCACTTGTTTCCTGTTCCTTGGCCAATAAATTCCTACCAGGCGTCCCGTGACGCCGGTGTGCCACCTGGGCCTCTTGTCGGGCTCGTTACGGACCCATTTGTATAATTTTTTGGGAAAGTTGCACCGAACCCCTTGCAGCACCAGAATCTGTGGGCTAACACCCATAGAAAACTGCCGAAATCGCTTGTTTCCTGTTCCTTGGCCCATTATATTCTACCTGGCATTCCCCACCGCCACCAGGCCACGTGGACCTCTTGTCGGGCTTATAGTGGACCCACTCCTATGATTTTTAGTGAAAGTTATGTCGGAGCCCCGTGCAGTGCCAAAATCGGTGGGCTAACACCCACAGAAAGCTACCAAAATCGCTTATTTCAAGTTCCTTGGCCCATAAATTCCTACAAGGCGTCCTCCCTACAATCGGGACACCTGGACCTCTTGCTAGGCTCGTTGAAAACCCACTCGTATGATTTTTCAGAAAAGTTGCGTCGGACCCCCTCTGCAACGCTAGAGTTTGTGGGCTAACACCCATAGAAAACTATTGAAATCACCTTTTTCTTGTTCCTTGGCCCATAAAATCCTACCAAGCATCGCCCGTCGCTATTGGGCCACCTGGGCCTCTTGCCGGGTATGATGCAAACCGACTTGTATAATTTTTCAGGAAAGTTGCGTCGGACCCCCCTGCAGCGCCAGAATCCAAGGGCTCACACCCATAAAAACTGTCGAAATCCCTTGTTTCTTATTCCTTGGCACATAAAATCCTACCAGGCGTCCCTCGCCACCGCCGCTCCACTTGAGCCTATTTCCAGGCTTGTTGCGGACCCACTCGTATGATTTTTCGGGACAGTTGCGCCGGAGCCCCTACAGCGCCAGAGTCCAAGGGATAACACCTAGAGAAAACTGCCGAAATCGTCTCTTTCCTGGTCCTTGGACCATAAAATCTACTAGTCGTCCCACGCCGACGCGGGGCCACCTGGGCCTCTTACCCGGCTAATTGCTTACCTACTCGTATGATGTTTTGGGAAAGTTAAGACGGACCCTTGTGCAGCGCCAGGATCAGTGGGCTAAAACCCAAGGAAAACTGTCGAAATCGCTTGTTTCCTGTTCCTTGGCCCATAAAACCCTATTAGGTGTCCCCCGCCACCGCCGAGCCACCTGGATCTCTTGCCGGGCTCAGTGCGGACCAACTCATATGATTTTTGGGGACAGTTGCAGCAGAGTACCCTGCATCGCCAGAATTCGTGAGCTCACACTCATAGAAAACTGTCGAAATCCCTTGTTTCCTGTTCCTTAACCCATAAAATCCTACCAGGCGTCCCTCGCCGTCGGAGAGCCACCTAAGCCTCTTCTCGAGCTTGTTAAGGACCCACTCATATGATTTTTCAGGAAAGTTGCATCGGGACCCCTTGCAGCTCCATAATCTGTGGACTAACACCCATTGAAAACTACCGAAATTGACTGTTTCCTGTTCCTTGGCCCATAAAATCGTACTGGGCGTCCACCGCCGCCGCAGGGCCACTTGGGCCTCTCTCCGGGCTCGTTATGAACCCACTTGTATGATTTTTTGGGAAAGTTGTGACCCCCCTGCGGTGCAAAAATCTGTGGGCTAACACCCTCAGAAAACTGTCGAAATTGCTCATTTCCTATTTATTGGTCCATAAAACCCTATCAAGCTTCCATGTCGCCAATAGTCCACCTGGGCCTCTTTCCAGGCTCGTTACGGACCAACTCGTATGATCTTTAAGGAAAGCTGCCTAGACCACCCTGCAGCGCCAAAATCCGTGGGCTACCTAAGATTGATATTTTGTCCGGGTATCATCCAATGAAGGTGAGGGAGTGTGATATTCCCAAGACAGCCTTCCGGACTAGGTATGGGCATTATGAGTTCATTGTGATGTCTTTTGGATTGACCAATGCACCGGTCATCTTCATGGATCTTATGAATAGGGTCTTTAAACCCTACCTTGATTCGTTTGTTGTGCTTTTCATCGATGATATTTTGATCTATTCTCAAAGTGAGGCGGAGCATGTGGGTCATTTGCAGGTAGTTCTACAGAGGTTAAGGGAGGAGAAATTGTATGTTAAGTACGAAAAATATGAATTTTGGTTGAAGTAGGTTTCCTTTCCAGGTCATGTGGTGTCCGGGGATGGTATCAAGGTGCATCCTAAGAAGACAGATGTGATTAGAAATTAGCCTAGACCACTGACCTCGTCGGATATTAGAAGCTTCCTGGGCTTAGCGGTTTACTATCGGAGATTTGTGAATAGGTTCTCTTCTACTACTTCTCCCATGACTAAGTTGACCCAAAAGAAGGCTAAGTTTGTGTGGACCGATGAGTATGAACAGAGTATTCAAACCTTGAAAGATAAGCTTCTGTCCGCTCCTATATTGTCTCTACCGGAAGGGCTAGAAGGGTTTGTTGTGTATTCTGGTGCTTCAGGGGTTGGTAGAGGTCATGTTTTGATGCAAAATGGTAAGGTGATATCCTATTCTTCTAGAAAACTCAAAGTGCATGAAAAGGATTATCCTACTCATGATCTTGAATTAGTCGTCATGGTTTTTGCTTTAAAGATTTGGCGTCATTATTTGCATGGGATACATGTGGATGCGTTCACTGATCATAAGAATCTCCAATATGTCTTCACTCAAAATGATCTCAATTTAAGGCAAAGGAGGACATTAGAACTTCTTAAAGACTATAACATGAGTGTGCACTATCATCCCAGTAAGGCTAATGTGGTGGCCGATGCTTTGAGTAGGGTGTCTACGGGTAGCCTAGCTCATGTGGGTGACAGTGGTAAAGAGGTGGTTGGGGAAGTCCATCGGTTGGCTAGATTGGGGATTAGGTTGGAAGAGGTTGACAATGGTGGTGTTGTGGTAGTTGATGGCTCTAAAATCTTCCTTGGTTAATGAGGTCAAATCAAAGCAAGATCTTGATCCCTCTTAGTCAGAATTGAAGGCTTTGGTGAGGGATGGCAAGGTGGAGGTTTTCTCCCAAGGCAGAGATGGTGCCTTTAGATACTAAGGTAGGTTGTGTCTATCTTGTGTTGATGACTTGAGAGAGAAAATTCTTGATGAGGCTCATAACTCTTCCTATTCCATTCACCCTGGTTCTACTAAAATGTATAAGAGTTTGAGGGATGTGTATTGGTAGGGAGGTATGAAGAGGGACATTGCTAAATTTGTATCCGGTTGCCATAGTTGCCAGCAAGTGAAAGTCGAACATCAAAGGTCGGGTGGCCTAACCCAAGATATAGAGATCCCTACTTGGAAGTTGGAGGAGATTAACATGAATTTTGTGGTTGGATTGCCTAACACTAGAAAAGGTTTTGATTCCATTTGGGTTGTGATAGATAAGATTATGAAATCGGCTCATTTTCTACCAATTAAAATTACATATGGGGCTGAAGATTATACTAGATTGTACATTGATGAGTTGGTGAGGTTGCATGGGGTTCCCTTATCTATCATACGGATCGTTGTGATCAATTTACTTCACATTTTTTGAGGTCCTTCCAAAGGGGTCTTGGTACGAAAGCTAAACTTAGTACGGCCTTTCACCCTTAAAACAGATTGCCAAGCTGAAAGAACCCTAAAAAATCTTGAGGACATGCTTAGAGCTTGTGTTGTGGAGTTTAGGATGGTAAGGACGATCATCTTCCATTGATTGAGTTTGCTTGTAATAATATCTATCATTCTAGCATTGGTATGGCTCCTTTTGAGGCCCTTTATGGGAGGCATTGTAGATCCCCGATTGGATGGTTTGAGGTGGTGGAGATGGCATTGTTGGGTCCAGATTTGGTTATGGAGGCCATGGAAAAGGTGAGGTTTATAAGGGAGAGATTAAAAACCGCCGAAAGTCATCAAAAATCCTATGCCGATGTGAGAAGAAGAGACCTTGAATTTAAAGTTGATGATTGGGTCTATTTGAAGGTTTCACCCATGAAGGGTGTGGTTCATTTTGGTAAAAAAGGTAAGTTGAGTCCAAGGTATGTTAGTTATTATAAGGTGATGAGAAGGGTCGGCAAGGTAGCTTATGAGTTGGAGTTGCCTAGTGAAATGGATTTGGTTTATCTGGTGTTTCACGTATCCATGTTGAGGAAATGTGTCGGTGATGCTAGTGCTATTGTGCCTCTTGATGTTGTGGGTGTTGTGGAAGACAATTTGGCCTATGAAGAAGTCCCGGTAGAGAATTTGGATAGGCAAGTGAATAGGTTAAGGAACAATGATGTGGCGTCCGTCAAGGTCTTTTCGAGGAATCAACAAGTTGAAAGTGCTACATGCGAGGCCGAGGCAGACATGCAAAAGCGATATCCCTATCTCTTCCATTTCACTCAAGCTTAAGGTACTAATTAAGTTTCACCTTATGTGATTTCAAGTCTTAGGGTTCGGCCCTTATGTCATTTGCATGCATTCATGTTTATGTTGATGAGATTATGGTAATTTTGATGTTCATGTTGAGATTTTCTTTATAGTCATGTTTATGTGTATTGTTGCATTCATGTTTGAGCTAAAATCTTCATGACTACTTTCCGTGTGTACGTTTCTTTGACATTCAGGGACGAATGTACCCAAGGGGGAGATATTGTGACACTCTGTAACTCTATGCTCTTACTATCCATGTTTCAAGCCTCATTTGGTTAGTTTGGGGGTGTATTAGGTTCATGGGATACTTCTAGTACATACACGAGTTCAAGACTTCTCTAAAAGTTGAGTTTTTGATGATGGTTCATGCAGGGGTCCACTTTAAACAATCATAAATTTTAGCACACTTAGAAATGTTGGCCCGTGACATGTCAAATGAAATCCCTTTAGTTAGCTTTGTAATGCACTTGGTTTCACCTCATTCCGAGGTCGGATGAAGGAGTTCTGATCATTTTCGTGAGACCATCCTGTGCATTGATGTCACACGGACAGCTTGACTGCTACTGTGCGCATGGACAGGCCGTCTGGGTCACTTGGGGGTTGGAAAAGGCCATTTTTGGCCTAAATAAGGTGACATGGCATGTGGCAAGGGCCATGTATCTTGACACTGACCATGTGGAGGGGTCATAAGGTGTGTCAAGGAGGCTTGTTGGGCATGGGGGAAAATGTGGCTAAGGGTGGTGCCAAGGTCACCCTTGACGGGCCATGTGAAGGTTAGCGGCTCGTGTGGCCTGGGCGTGAGGTGGCCTAGCCTCATGTTTGCAACCAAGTGTGGTGCAACGGAGCACCAAACGAACCATGAAGCATCACATGGCTCGTGAGGTGGTCCGCCAAAGTGACGAGACGTCAATTTTTCCAAGTTTTCTCAAATTTCATTTTTTTTCTAAGGCACTTCACATGGGCACTCCACATGGCCCGTAGAGTGTCACACGACCAGTCAAGCCTCCAGTGAGACGTTACTTTGCCAATTTTTCCATCCATTCACAATAGCATTTTCGTGAATTTTAATTACTCTAATGACCTTTTTAGACTTTCAATGCTATCTTAACCCTCCTAAAAGACCTAAACCCTGTTCGAAAGGATCAAACTCATTGCTCTCATCTCAAATTCACTCTCAAGTTCTCTCTAAATCCTCCATCAAGACCCCAATCCAAATTCAAGGAAATTCAAGAAAAAAGGTTGGATTCCAAGACCCATTTCCAAGCTTTCATTCTTCCCCAACTCAATTCCAAGAAACTCAATAACTAAGGTATGTGGATTTCATTCATGAGTTCCTTTCACCCATGAAGTCCAAGCTTCTTTTTTACCTAAATTGCATGATTCTATGTTGATTTACTTATGGGCCTTACATATTATAAATTGGACTATAAAACTAAGTTGGGATTTCATAAACTTGTGACTATCTAAGCATGTTTTGAGCTATGAACCTAAGATCCATTATGTGATTTGATGAAGGGTTTTGATGTATATTGCTTGAGCGTGTTACCAAGTATTCGTAGGTGGTTTTACATTGAACTTTCTTGCATATTTTCACTCTTGAATTGCATGATCTTATACTAGTCACACCCGCCAAGTGATTGATAAAATGTCCGGTTATGATTTCTTGAGGAATTAAAGGTCCAATGCATGTCTCATAAGTTTAATGGCTTTATGATGATGAAAGGAATGTATATGAATGTATCTTACGCTGTAGTGTGGGGAAGTGACCAAGCCTCGCACAAGAGGTTGTAAGCTGGGCTAACCATACCGAGAGGTTTGTACCTTGGTAACCATATCGAAGGGTTTGTACCTTGATTGCCTCGCTCGGAAGGTGGAAGGTCCATGAAACCATGCCAGGGGGTTTTGTATCTTGGTAACCATGTCAAGGGGTTTGTACCTTGATAGCCTCGCTCGGAAGTTGGGAGGTCCGTGCAACCATATTGAGGGGTTCATACCTCAATAACCACATTCAGGGGTTTGCACCTCATTCACCTCTCCAAGGGGGTGTTAGGCCTTGGATGTTCTACATTGATGATCTCTCCTCTCACACATACTATGTTCTATGCAAGCATGATTTACCTCAAACATCCTCCATGCATGCCATATTGCTAAGTGCTTATTCATTGCCTATGTTATGAATTTCGATTATGTCGTTTATCTCTTGTTGCATTGCATCCTACATATTTAGTGCATTCAAACATACTAATGCATACTTTCTACCAACATGATATCACTATGTAGCGATCGGAGCACCGATTGATCATCTTCCTCCTCGTGGCTGGTACTTCTATTCAAAGCTAGTTGGTGAGTCCTCAAATCCGGGGACAATGACTTGAATCTCATGTTATATACTAAGACTCTCTTTACTTTATTGTGTACTTATGATTATGAGTAGAGGCGGACTCAGGGTGTGTGCAGGGGGTTCATCCGAACCCCCTTGGTAAAAAATTACACTGTATATATAAAGTAAATTTTCTATATTTTCGTATATATATTAAACTTGAACCCCCTAAATAATAAGCAAAGTTTAGTATAGTGGTATGTCTCCTTTTAAATGGACCTTCATGCTTAGGGTTCAAATCTCACTTAAAGCATTATTTTTTAACTTCTCTTAATTATTTTTTTCATTTAATTTCGGCTTTGGAAATAATATTAGATTATGTATTACTATTTCCTTTGGAAATTGTATTTTGTTGGTTTATTCGCATATTTATACTTTTATATTTTGAACCCCGAAATTGTAGATCCGCCACTAATTATGAGAGTGAGCCCGGTTGCTTATTTTGGTCCCCGCTCTTATCTATGTAGTAGAGGTGTTGTTGGACATAATATGTATTTAAGCTTGATCCTTGACTCTCTTGTTTCATGATATTGATGATATGGAAACTCTCATTTAGCCCATTTGCCCCTATTTCTCTTTCATTAATGTTGTTTAATTACTACTGCGACCAAGGATATGTGATGATATGTTAAGAGGCTTGTTTTGGATCCCTTCGGGTTTTCTCAATCATCATGTCATATCTAGGCCCTAGGCTTGGGTCATGATAAACTTGTTGCGCACCACCTAACTTAAAGGTGGTGGAATAGGATAGTTGTCGGTTAAGAGAAACTCCCAAGCAACATTGATTGAGCATGAGATTTTTAATGGAGTCATTCTTTCTTTTCAAATGTATATTCTAAAGAGCATGATTTACTTTAAACTTGCATGTTTTACTGAGTTGAGATGAGTTGAATCTTTTGAGTTGAGTTGTTATTTCCATACTATTCTACTTGTTTCGATTTCATTCAGCTCTTTTACATACCAGTACATTCCACGTACTAATGTCGCTCTCTAGGACTGCATCATTTCATGATGTAGATACAAGATTTGGAGATCGTCAACACGCGCATCGTTGAGGATTTGAGACATTCAACTGATTGGTGAACCTTCCTTACTATGGAGGATTCATTACTTTGTTTTCATCTTGCTTTGGAGTTAGATTTTCTTAGCTTTATTTTGATTGAGGTAGTCATAGGTCTGTCATTGGCACCACCTGATAGTAATAGAGGCTTCATAGACTAGAGTGAATGTTGATGTAATACTGTGAGCTAGTTCTTAGCCTTTTATTATAATGTTATTTTGATACTAGATGATGATGTGCCCATTTACTCCCTTATGTCTTTCGCAGATTAGTAGAATGTATGAATGAATAAATGTGATGAAGCCAAGCGGTTCGCTTGGGGACTAGCAATAGTCTCTGAATGTCGGTTACGTCTAGAGTACTTTCCCAGGGCGTGACAAATAGATAATGGAGATATAGCATTCAAGTCAAGAATATCAACTAGGACAACCCAAAATTACAAAAACAAAACAGCAACTGATTTTTAATAAATTGCCAAAAACCGCTGAATTTTTTTCGAAAAATCATGTCTCACTCGTTTTACTTCTGGTTTCCTATTACAATATAGTTTTAGAAAGCTTGAAACGAGTAGATAATAATTATAAGATTTTTGGTCTAAAATTTTGACTTGAAGTTTTGGACGAAAGGCAAAACAGTAGCAGTTTTTGTCAAATAACGTAGTCAAAAAAATTGTCAAACTTCAAAAGACCATAACTCACCGTTTTCAATCTCATTCGCTATTATAATATAGTTTAGGAAACCTTGAAATGAGTAGATTAGGTCTATATGAATATTAGGCTCAAAAAATTATCAAACATGCGTCAAAAAGGACCTAAATACAATTTGCCTTTTTCGAAAAATCATCAACAACACCAATCATCAAAAAATTCATCTTTATAACCATAAATAGACGAACATAAAGACATTTTAACACGGAATCAATAATCAACCAGTCATACTCTGATACCAATTTGTAAGCAAAATTAACAGGATAAGAACAATGCGTCATACCTTTTTCGTCGATGTCGCAAGCATTGTTATGCTACCAACAAATTCAGCCCCAGTTCTCGTTCTGTTTCTCTAGAAACATGGATCTTTGTTCACAAACCAAGTGTCTTTTTGTGTATTGATGAATTAAGGATTCTCAATCCTTCATTGGTTTTTGCAATTCAATATTACGGTCTTGAACTCAGATTATTTTCAAAAATAGTATACTGACTTTTTCTCTATAGTTTCAGTCTCTTCTCTCACTTCTTTCTTTCTCACTTACCCACTTTCCCATTAAGAATCAATCACCTTCCCTTAAAAATTAAAATAAGGAAGTGGTTGGACAGTTACAACCGTCTCCTTAATGAATAACAACCGCTTATATTTATTTTTTAGGATAAGGTTGGACAATTATTTAAATAATTGCACCATTATAAATTAAAATCAGATATTCGAATTGGATTAATATTGGATCAGATTTGTCCACATGTGTGCACGCGATCCTAAGAAATCTTACAGAATCACATCTTATTTATTTTGTCATGTTGCACGCGTCTTAATTTAACCCAATCATGAAGTTGTGCAGACAACTTTATCAAATATTGGTGAACTACATATCATATCAGTTTCTAATAAAAATTTAAAATTACTAAAGTGGAGCATTGGTGACAAATGCGTCGTATATCTTTAACATATTTAAAAAGCTCCAACAATTTAATATGACACATATTTATTGGAGTGTGCTAATTGACACATTTATTTTTTTAATTCCAATTAAATACAATCTATTCATCTGTTTAATGGCAGCTGTCCAATGAGTTCAATTTTTTAACCAAATCTAAAGAAACTTATATCAGGTGGACATGTCGCTGCTTCACAGACACTACGTTCTGGTATTTATTTAATCTTTATTGCTGTAATATGCTATAAAAATAATGAATACTCCCTGCGGAATTCTTGATTTACGGTAATTAAGAAAAAAATTGTTATACTTATGATATAAAATAGTTTTTAAATATTTGTATAGATGAGAATTATTTTATTAAGAGTAAAAAAAATTAAAAAATTAAATTATTTTTAATTAAATTAGATAGTTTTTTTTAATTAAATTATTTTTAATTAGAATAAGATAATAACTTTTTGAGGACGAATTAAAAAGGACAAAATTTAACATAAATGATACAGAGTGTACATATTTTCTAGATTAGTGATATCTTTAAAAATATTTAGTTTATTCTAATTGCGACAGAAAGAGATAAGTTATGCACTTTTTATCTAATTTATATTCATTGTGGCGGCTTATTATTGATTATAAATAATTTTTTATGCTAGCAACATAGGTAACCTATCATAATTAATAATAGTAATATAATTTATTATTAAGAGGTTCGTATAAGAAATTGTCTCTTATTGTTTGTCAACTTAACATTATGGTATAAAAATTGTATAGCGTCTAATTAAAAACTCGAACTTAAAACTCCAAGGACAGATGGCTCTAGGCGGTGCTACAGTTGCAAGGGAGAGTTCTGGGAATTCACACTCCGTTGGATAAATTCTGAAATAATATATTAAAAGTTATAATAAAACTTACATGTATTTTATATGGGAATCTTGTCTTATATATATACTAGTAACAAAGCTCGGGCAATAGATATGTTTGATTCTTTTTATATTCTTATTCGCATGATCGAAATATTTTGATTGGGCGTATGTAATAGAGGAGGAGGAGAAGCAGACAACTCAAACAAGCAGTTGAAGCAAACGTGTTGTCCAATAGCTAGTTGCAACTTTCGTGACCTCTGTCTTATTAGAGTTAATATTGTAAAATCATATTTAAAGCATCTAAAGAAATATAAAGTTAAGTAATTGAAGCAGACACGTCAAAGTTAGAGGAATATTTTGATTGAACCACATGTAATAAAGGAGGAGGAGAAACAACTGAGAGAATATAATTAAGTAGTTGAAACAGACACTTCAAAGTTGACGGAATATTTTTATTGCGTTGCAGGTAATAAAAGAGGAATAGAAGCAGGCAGCTCAAGCAAGCAGTTGACGCAGGCATGTCGTGCAATAGTTGCTTGTTTCAACAACTTCTAAAGTCTTTTATTATTAAGTAGCTGAAGCAGGCACGTGCGGAGACATATAAGGTCGTTTAGACGGGTAAAATTGAAGGAAAATAAATGTAGTCTCTCTACAACTGGGATTTGATCCTGTGGTGTCCAGCTTGAAATGTCAACCCGTGGTGTCCAGCTTGAAACGTCAAGCTCCAACCGCCAGGTCAAGTAGCTTAATTTATAATATTTTGATACGCGGAAACATATAAGGTCATCTTGAGGAGTAAAATTGAAAAAAAATAAAAACGATACACTTGGTGCTTGAACCTGCAGCGTGAAGCTTGAATTGCCAAGCTCCAACTACCGAGCCAAGTGCTGAATTTGTTTTCATAGTAAAGTGTAGCCAAGATAATATTAGAGATTAAATAAAAATTAATTTCAAATTAAGTCTATTTTGTATACTTTTTTCTTTGATCTATAATTGAAGCAACTAAATAAGTATAATCAAGCACTTAAAGTAAACACGTCAAAAAATAATAATTATAAAAAAATTTAACTAAAAATTTTGCAAAATATTTTTATGAGTCCTCTGTGAATGGAGTACAAGCAGGTAAGTATTCACAATTACAATTAAAAGCGGCCCTTCTTTATTTTTTTTTAATTTACACAAGCACCATTTGTTTGGGGTATATAGTTAGAACCAAGTTAAAACCACATGGAGTCATACTGTATATTGTGGGCTTTTTAATTTAATATTTTCAAAGTATTTGTATATTGAAGTGTCTGTTTTAATGACTTCATAATATTTTTTAACTGTTTTAATTATAATTTTACAATATCTTTAAAAATATATAAGAAAAATCTATCAATGTTTCCATAAATTGAGACTAAAAAGTAATTTACATTAGGATCTATCGATAATTCATAAATAAACACTAAAAAATAATTTACAGCACGGGCCTTCACCACTAGCGTAGTTAGGACCGAGTTAGAACCACGTGGAGCAATATAATTGGTATGGTGGTAGTAAGAACCACCACTTCATCACTATTCTTTTTCCTTTTCTTCTTGTCCACATGGGGTTTTGTTATTGGTTTGGCGATACCGTGGGCAATGCATTTAAGTTGGTTAAGAAAACGACAAGCTGGTCAATTCACTATGCCTTCTTATTTATATTTGCAGCTGATTTTGAATTTCGTCGGTCGGAGCAACCACGTGGCAATATTTAAGTCATTTCATTGCCTGACTTTATAGTGTATGACTTTACAGTGTATAAAATTACAGGAGTATCCTTGGTCGACCAAGGATACTCGCACTTATATATATATATATATATATATATAGAGATAGATAGATAGATAGATAGAAAAAATGCTAAAATCGATATTGTGGCGCTCTCTTAAGCGATCATTTATATTTGTTCTTTTAGTCAGCTTTTTCCTCATTTTTAAATTATAAAAAAGTTTTTATTTTTTAAATTAAATTATAGAAAAGTTTCTTCTTTTATAAATGAAAAATAAATAGTCACTTTATAAAAAATAAAAATAAAATAAAAAAAATCTCTTCTTGAGAACACATTCTTTTGGCCTCCTTACATTTAACCTTAGGTCTTCTTCTCTTTATCATTTTCCTCTCTCTTCTCCCTACATACCATGTAAACTCTTTTTTTTTGTCACCTTCTTCTTCATTTTTAAATATAAAAATACTTCTTTTTAAAGTGAAAAACGAATAGTCATTTCATTAAAAAAAAACACCCCTTCTTGAGAACACATCCTTTTCGCCTCCTTACATCTAACCTTAGGTCTTCTTCTCTTTATCATTTTCCTCTTTCTTCGCACTACATACCATGTAAACTTTTTGTTTATTCTTCAATTTTTTTCTATTATCTTTAGATGTAAACTTCTGCAATTTAAGATTCAGTAAATTCGTAGTTATCTGTTTATAATTTAAAGATAGAAAAGAAAACTCAAATAATATATGCACATGAGTATATGCAGAAAGCAGAGAAACAATAGGCATAATTTAGCCACTAGTTCCACTGAGTCTCTGGAACAAAATTGACCATCACTTCACCTGAAACAGATACAAAATTTAAATTTATCAGGTTCCAGTTTCGTTCTCTTTATACAAAAGCACAAACCTAATTTTTAGCTTTAGAACTTTAGAATGCTATGGTATAGAAATTGAGGCCTGAACCACTTATTGAAAGAATAAAAAGAAAACCAAGGCACATTAATTATAGTGTGATAGTTGACTAAAGTTCAATTTTCTTTATAAATCTCTAAGAATTTTTCAAGTTGAATAAGGATTCTAATTGTAAGTAGAGAGAGAAAATTATATAAGCGCACATTAAAATTTTTTTTGTTGTGTTAAAAAGGTAAACTCTCTTGAATTATTATTCTTTTAGATATAAGAAGAAAAAAAAAGTGGTAGAATTTTGTTTCATGCTATCAAATAATTTTGATGTGGACTTTTTTCCCAGGAGATGATCAACAAAAAAAGAAAAAAAAAAGATGTCTATTGGTTGCTAACAAATTAAATTTTTTCTTCACTAAGTTGCTCGGACTCTCCAAAATATTATTGCACCCATGATAAATCCTTCAAAAGTACACTACCTGAAGAATTTGGCATGAATGTGATGACATTTTTGAAGAGTCCAACAACATAGATTGATGATCTTAATACTTTTTTATTTTTATTAATTTTTTTGCAGATGATTTCTAAAAGAATGCAAATAATCTTTGAAATGCTTTTATTCATAGGTTCTTGGTGAAGTTAAAAGATTCTTGGTGTTAAGAAAATTTACACTTTGAGGCGTGAAAGATCACTATCTTTCAAGAGTAATTGCTTATATATATTCTTTTAGGGATTAACAAGCAATACTCTATCAATATACAAAAAAGCCTAAAATTTGTATGCAATTGAATAACGCTACATCAGAGAGTTCATTGTATTTATGCAGTTTGTTAAGGAGTCTTTTTAGAAGAGTCGTTCATTTCTTAGCAGACACATCTATTCTATTTAAATAAAATTAAAATTTTAAATAAATAAATAAATTAGTTAAAAAAATATGAAAATAAATCTTTATTTAATTCAAGATCTGACCCGGTCTGCGCCTAAGCCCCAAGTCCAAGTCATTTATACACATACACATACACACACACACACACTATA
>JAPFFP010000009.1:2128158-2140788 GCA_026153255.1 Solanum medicagineum | reverse complement strand
AGAGAAATTCTCCTCATCTTCTTCAATGGCGTAAAAGTGTGCCCTAATTTTGCAACAGCACTGTATTGTACTCCCTTCTATTAAAATTGTGCATTCTTACACTAATGTTTAAAATTTTAAATTTTACAATAAAAATAAAACTATATTTAAATTTTATAATAAAAATAAAATTATATTTAAATTAATAAATTACTACTTATTATAAGGAAATGAGGCAGCAACTTCCGGTCATAGCTGGCTACCTGAGCAACTTCTGGTTGTTCTGCTTGTTTTAGCTGTCTGTTTCTTCTCCTTTATTATATGGGATCAATAAAAAATATTTCACGTGTTTTTTAACTTAATTTTTTCAAAGCGTTCGCATATTGGCATGTCTGCTTCAATTGCACCATAATATTTCTTTAGCTGCTTCATAGTTTTTGCAATATATATAAAAAATTTATCGATATCACATAAATTGAGACTAAAAAATAATTTATATTAACTATTTGCTTGAGCAGCTTTTGGTGGACGAATAAAAATAATTTTTGAGCTTTTTAGTTTAATCTTTTCATGGCAGTCACGTATTGACGTGTCTGCTTAAATGACTTCATAATATTTCTTTAGCTGCTTCATTTATAATTTTACAGTATCTTCTAAAATGTATAGAAAAAACCTACAACATCACATAAATCGAAACTAAAAAATAATTTATATTGGGCCCGTGCTAGCACGAGCTTCGTGTCGTAGCTGCTTGCTTGAGCAACTTCTGATTGTCCAACCTGCTTTAGTTGTTTGCTTCTTCCCCTTTATCATATGGGGTTGACAAAAAATATTTCGCGTACTTTTTAATTTAATCTTTTCAAAGCAAATGCGTTGACGTGTTTGCTTAAATTGCTTCATAATATTTCTTTAGTTTCTTCATAGTTTTTGAAATATATAAAAAAAATTTATCGATATCATATAAATTGAGACTAAAAATTATCTTAGCTACTTTCTTGAGCAGCTTTTGTGGACGAATAAAAATAATTTCTTGGCTTTTAAATTTAATCTTTTCAAAACAGTTGCGTATTGACGTGTTTGATTCAATAACTTCATAATATTTTTTTAGCTGCTACAATTATAATTTTACAGTATCTTCTAAAATATATAAAAATAATCTATCAACATTACATAAATCGAAATTAAAAAATTATTTATATTGGGCCCGTGCTAGCACGGGCTTTCGCCAACAATATATATATAAGACAGTAAGGCAGCTGCTTCCGGTCGTAGCTGTCTGCTTCTTCTCATTTATTATTGGGGTCTTAGCTGTCTGCTTCTTCTCCTTTATTTTTTTTAAGGAAGCTGTTTATTGATGTGTCTGCTTTAACTGCTTCATAATACTTCCTCTGTCCCATATTAATTAAATTCGTGAGGTAATGCACACATATTAAGAAAAGCATTCAAACACAAAATTTACATCATACTTTCCACTATTACCCTTTGTGAAATCATAAATATGTAGTGTAATTTATCTTCTAGAAAATATAAAACTTCAATAAATAAAAAGACAAATATGGAAAAGGTTTAAAACATTCTTTTTGAACTTTGAACAATTCAACTATTTTGAACATTGAAAAAAGTCTCAAAATTCAATTACTTTAAGACGAAGGGAGTATTTCTTTAGCTAATTCAATTATAATTTTACAATAATTTTTGAAATATATATAAAAATCCATCGATGACGCATAAATTGAGATTAAAAAAATTTATATTGGCTGCTTGCTGAAGCAGCTTTCGATGGGTCAATAAAACATAATCTGTGAGCTTTTAAATTTAATCTTTTTAAGTTAGTTGCATAATGACGTATCTGCTTGAACAATTTCATAATATTTCTTTAGTTACTTCAATTATAATTTTATCATATCTTCTAAAATATATAGAAAATTCTATCAATATCACATAAATCGAGGCTAAAAAAAAATTTACATTTGGCCCGTGCTAGCATGAGCTTTCACAACAAGACAATATAATCACATTGTTCACTCTTTTTTGTTTTTTATTTTGTCTTTTGATTATTATTTAATAATTTTATTTTTTTTATAATTAATTTTACCTTATACACTATTTTTTTATTGTACTAATTCTTTTACAAATTGGTCAAATCTCTAAAATATTCTTTTTTTTGTTCTAAAGATTCTTTTTATTCATTCAAATTCCTAATATTAGTTTATCTCAAAATATTTAAGTCTAACTACATTTGAAATAAAAAATAAATTCATTGCGTATTAGACTTTTTAATAACAAAATGTTAAAGGAAAAGGGATAATTTGACTAATTGATATATTTATGGACTTTTCAATTGCTATAACACTAAAGAAAACAATTAGTTATTGATTAGCATTTCAAACAAAAAATTTTCTAACAAGGTGTCACTTTACTAACTTTTTTAGTTGGGTAAAAATTGCATTGAAGATCATGATTTTAAATGATATTTTATTGATTTAACGATTTATCTTTAACAACTAAAAAAATAACTCTTTATTTATTCAAATCTAAGTAAATTTTCTAATCGATTCTAAGTTTTTTAGTTGGATAAAAATGTACTAATTTATAAAAAACTTATCGGGTTCAAATAATAAAATTACAAATTTTTATATGATATGAGCTTATCTGATACTAAAATCTATTAGATAATTCAGTGCAACTATTCCACTACTAGCAACTTTGCTCTATAGGAACCTTCGGATAGTTGGTACACCATGAAATTAGTGCATGTGCGCACAATGATCAATATCTATGAAAGAAAAAATTGGCAATTTGTCTTTTGACTTTTCTGAGCTATTGCCCTAATATAAAAAATATTCTTGTGGTAGGCCTTGTCCTTGGTAAAAAAAACTATAGTGAAATAACCTCACACAATAATATTCTCTTTGAATTCTGAAGAGACAAATAATATTTTCTGTCAAAATAGTATTCTTGCTTCGGTATTTTTCCTTTCCAATATTTTCCTAATGGAGCTTCCCTCATTCCTTTTTAATGATGCAATTATTTTAGTAGCAACAATTGACATAACTTTCCAATGGTATACTGAAAATCAATTTCTTGCCAACACAATTTGCAAAATAGCAAATTAGAGCTACAAATGAAACTTCTAACGGAAAAATAGCTTAAGTATAAAATAACTTGAAAGAAAGTGATTCATTGTTGCTAAAAGTGGAGTTAGAAGTCCTAGTACAGGTTCAACCTTAAACTTGAAATTTTCATACGAGGTCGTTACGACTGAATGTGGGTCTCTCTTCCAACGGTCATTTTTAACTAAATTTCACTGAGAGGCTCGAAATGAGTCCGGAAGCCTCACGAGCCAAACGAAGGGTCAATCTACAGCAAACTCCACTTTCAGGAGCGAACTATGCTAGTTAGAATTTTTATTTGAGCATGTTTTCCAAGAATGCCGATCAATGTCAACTTCGACCAAATTTCAATAGTCAAAACGCTAAATGGTTTCAACTCACACCGAAGGCCTAGGAACTTAAGTCAACTATACTTCTAGCCTAATTTGATGATTTCAAAGTTGATGGAACTGTCAAAATTTCGTTATGAGGTCATTTACTTGCATTCTTAACTGAAATCAACATTTCAAATTATAAGGGCATTCGAACACGAAAAACTACACAAAATCCAAACAAATGACTAGGCGACTGAGCTACTAGTGCCAGTAGGTCATAAATAACCTGTGATCGTTATAGGAAAGTTCTAAAAGGCCAAGAGAAAGCAATATTTGGAAAATGACCTGGAGGGTCATTACATTAATATAACATCTTTGTGTAAAAAGAAAAAAAAAGACAGTCCTGTGCAAAAAACATCTTGCATCGATCAGGGAAAGGATCACACACCAATGGATGTCCCTAGCTAATTTCATGAATCGAATTTTTGAATATAACGTTTATATATATGTAATCAAATAATAAATGAATTGTTTTACCATTGAAATATTATGCAAATACAAAAGCAAGTCAATAACATCAGTGATTATATTTTTGAATTTCGAGTATCCAATATATCCGAAGCTGGTGGAACTGTCAAAATTTCGTTCTAAGGTCATTTACTTGCATTTTTGACTGAAATCAACTTTTCAAATTATAAGCGCCTTCGACCATGAAAAGCTACACAAAATCTAAATGAATGACTAGGCGGCTGAGCTAGTAGTGCTAATAGATTATAAATAATCTGATTACAGGAAAGCTCTAAAAGGCAAAAAGAAAGCAGTATTCGAAAAATAGCCTAGAGGGTCATTACAAGGGGAAAAAAAGTCCAGTGCAGAAAACATCCTGCATCAGCACGATTAGGGAAAGGACTACACACCAATGGGTGTCCCGAACTATTTTCATAGCTCGAATTTGTGACTACAACGTTTATATATATGTAACCAAATAATAAATGAATTGTATTACCACTGCAAATATTATTCAAATTCAAAAGTAAGTCAACAACATTAGTGGTAAATCAACTATTAGTGACAAGTCGCTTTCAATTTTAATCTATCACTTGAAAACTAAGACAATCTATCACTTGTTAAGATGCTTTTAATTTTAATCCACTAATCCTTTTTTAAGCTGCCTCCTCTATTCTCCAATTGTGAGTCCAAAACCAAACTTGTAGTCTCTCTTTTTGTGATCGACCTAAACAAGCAATAAACAACGGAATTAGGGTTAACCGTGTGAGATCAGATTTTAACAGGTATGAGCATGAAGGGAAAGAAAACTTAAGAGAGGAGTGCCTTTATTTAAACAGTTTCATTCCATGCACTAGCTGCCCTAAGAGATTTCTTGAGTATCCAAGGGAAGAAAAAATAAGAATAGGTGAAACTTAGAACATGTGTGTCATAGAGGAGTTACAACAAGATAAGAAGATCCACATGCCATTTAACTCCACTGGAGGAATGAAATTAATACCCATGTTCAAGTGCTCTTCCAAGAAAGCCGCAACACGACCATTGGAATCAACATTCTCTCTGTGACGGCACTGTGATGCACACATAATAAGTCGAGATGAGCAAGGTTGATTAGATGTCTCAACATGGTTGCAATGCAGTCACAAACACAAGATCAACTTGATGAGCTTTCATATATCATAACCTCTTGAAAATGTATAATAGTAGTCCACAAAAAGCTTCTACATGTTTATGGACCTGAGGGTGAGACTTAGGATTCAATGAAGTGGTTTGAGAACCATAAGGTTTCAATCCAAATCACAGCAAGGCAAAAACACTAGTTGATTTATTTCCATTTATCTAAGCCTTGGTGGAAAAAGTTACTCGGTACCTATATTGGTCAAAGGTAATACACGGGAATTAGTCGAGGTGAGCGCAAGTAAGCTTGGACACCACATTATCCAATAACAATAACATACCCAGTGTAACCTCACAAGTTGGATTTTGGAAAGGATAGGATGTATGCGGACATTATCCCTACCTTTGTATGGATAGGTAAGTTGTTTCTAATAGACCCTCCCCTTAAAAAAATGTCATCAAAGCATGACGGCAAGAAAATATGACAACCTAATAGCAAGATACATACAAAGAAAATACAACAGATTGTAACAACAAAGCCCAACTTCTCTCACATAAAGTGCCACAACACTCTGCTACTTACTAATCTTCTATCCTAATTCTCGACTTTCATTCTTTCCTATCTAGAGTCATGTCCTCTGTACGCTAAACCTGTGCCAAGTCATGTCTTTTCACATCCCCTACTCTTTTTCGATGTATCTCTACCTCTTCTAACTTTTGTTGTAGCAAAAGTCTCTCACACCTCCAAATTGGCGCATCCATACAACCTCTAATGTATTTGAACCAACTCATTTCTCACTTCTCTCATCTTGTCCGCCATGAAGGCCACTTCCACCTTCCCCCTGAATAGCTTAGTTTCTATCAGATTCCTCCTGGTATATCTACACATTTATCGGAGCATCATAATCTCTGCTACATTCATATTCTAAATGTGGGTATTCTTGAAAAGCATAAAATGGAGTTTGTAATGTATACTTTGAAAGTTGAGATTATTAATTTGGTTTATGCTGGAACATACTATATTCATTGATCGTTAAAAAAAATTGGCATTCGATATTCATAAATACTTAATATCATATTAAAGTACATATTTACATATACAATTCATATGTATGGTGATAAAAGTATTTTTAAGCCGTTGAATTTAAGTCGAAGATATCGCAATCAGTCACAAATTATAATTCAAAAAGTCATAAGTTAGATTCAATTTATATCTTTTGACTTATTTTTGTTATATTATCTAGGAAATAAGTATCATTTTTTAACTTTATTCAAACACTTCAAAATTGCTTAAAATTTATTTTGACTTAAAAGCACCTAAAATAAATCAATTCAAATAGGTAATCACTTGTTAAATATTTCTTAATTTAACTTTATTTTTACTTGTTTTTCACAAATCAAGGTAGAAATTTGTTCTACTATACTTTAAAGTATTAAATTGACTTTTTGAACTATATAGTGAGCAATACCATATTAATATAGTGAGCAAATATGTTTAGAACCATATCAATTAATAGTCATAAAATAGCAAAATATAGTATACTAATAATTAATTTCTTAATAGGTTTATCATGTCAAAATTTAACAAGTAAGTTTAAACATATAATATATTTATTCTTAAAATTGTTAACGTCCAATGTTATGTAATAACTAAGAAAAATATTTATTTAAATATTATATTGAGAAAAGACATACCCCCTCCCCCCACAAACTTGGCAGCATAACTTACTTTAGCACCTAAACTACACCGTTTATCCCCCTTAATATTTTAAAACTATTTTATCTCAACCTTATCAGCACAAAGCCAGTTGAGGAGAGGGTGTTGGATCACACGCCTTGTCATTCATCCACTTAATTAATGAATATTAATAAAGTTCCCACCCTTTTCCAAATAAAAATTTGACCCATTTTTTAACGAATACCCCTAAATCTTCTAATTGACATTTCACCCAAATTCCTAAATTAATCTAAATCCATCTTCATATACCCAAATTCCTAAATCCATCTTCGAATCTATACGAACTATCTCAGGCGATTGTGAACTAAGCATCTGGTTCTTTTTGAATTTGTGATTTTTATTGACGAAAATGGAGTTAGGTTATAAATGATGGTTCGAATTCGATTTTAGAGTCTTGTGTTGAATTTTTTTGATTTTGGCTGAGTTTTAAGTCACTAAAAAGCTGACCGAAAATCTTCTTTTTGGATAATCTTTTTAGTTTGGAATGGATGTGCACATAATCTTGAGGTTTCACTATGGTTGAAAATTACAACAAAAACCTCGTATTAATTATTTTGGAGGTAGTGTCACTGATTGTTTTGATGTAGCTGTTGATAAATTATCCTATTTCGAGTTTGTTGGTTATGTTAAGGAAATAGGGTATAATTGTAATGCTCGTATTTTTTATATTAGACCACCTAGAGCTCGTCACTTTGTAGAAATAAAAAGTGATAGAGATATTATGGGTATTGTACCTCAATTAAAAAATGAACAAATTATTGAACTTTACGTGTCTCATTTGATTGAAGAACTTGATGTAGTCCCTTCTAGTAAATATGTAAAAGATGTGGGTGATAAATCTAACCCTATCTTTGATAAAGAATCTAGTCAAAATATTTGAGGGTAGTGAAGGTTTAGGGTTTGAAGAGTTTGCATAGCTTCAAGACCCTGCTGAGACTGCACAACCTCAACAACCTGCTGAGACTACACAAGCTGAACAACTTGGTGAGATTACACAGCCCCAGAAACCTATTGAGACTACACAGCCTCAACAACCTGCTGAGACTACACAAGCTGAACAACTTGGTGAGATTGCACAGCCCCAGAAACCTATTGAGACTACATAGCCTCAACAACCTGCTGAGACTTGACAATCTGAACAACCAAGTGAGATTGCATAGTCCCAACAACCCCCTGAGACTGCATCTCATGCGATTGGGAGAGCACGAGAAGGACAAGCTACTGACTTTATACTTACAGCCTCAACAATCTGTTAAGACTAGACAGCCTGAACAACCAAGTGAAATTGCACAACCCCAACAACCTACTGAGACTACACATCCTGGTGGGACTGATATTTTTGTTGATGTTGGGGAGGGGTTAGTGTATCTTCTTTTGCTTTTGCTTTTGCATTTGATATTCCAAGTGTTGAATTTGATTGGAAAAGTGAATATGAGGTTGGTGAAGATTCAGACTATATAGATGAAGATGAAGAGTATGATAGTGAATACTATGAGGAGGTGAGACTTCTTAGGAAAGAAAAAAGAGTTGTCAAAATAAAAAAAAAAAAGAAAAGGCCCCTAAATATGAAGGAATTAATTTAGGGAAAAAAAGAGTAGATGTAGGATATAATGAGTATTTATCCAAGAAACAAAATGCTTTAGAGGGTAAGACAGGTGGAGATGAGCCATACTTTGATTCAAATGAGGTTGTTAGGTTTGAAATAGATACTGATGTAGAAGATGATAAGGAAGGTGAGGTTGAACAACCTATAAGAAGAGAGAGAAAAGCAAGAAGAGCAAAAAAAAATAAAATAAAGTTGTCTTTGATCCTAATTGTTAGTCAATAGTTTGAGAGACTGGTCTTGCTTATGAAAGTGTTAAGTAGTTTAGAGAGGTCATTACTAGATATGCTGTTCAAGAACATGTTGAATTGGACATGTGAATGAATCAACTTGGGTGAGGGTTAAGTGTACAGCTGGTTGTCCACGGTTGCTGTTTGGGAGAAATGATTCAAGAATAGGTGATTTCGTGGTAAAGAATTACAATCCAGTGCACAAATATAATGGCACCACAAAAAATAAACTTGTCAATTTAAAGTATTTGTCAAAACAGTACAAGGATAAAATCATTTCTCAACCACACATTAGAGTTTTTCAATTGCAAGCTTTAGTGAAAAAAGAGTTGGAGATGTATGTTGGGAGGACAATAGCAAGAAAAGCTAGAAACATTGTATTGAAAAAAATTATGGATGATCATGAAGAGGAGTTTAAAAGAATTTTGAATTATATAGATGAGCTCTAAGGACAAATCCAGGTAGCACATGTGTGGTGAGACTTAGTGAAGAAACCTTTGAGGGTGGAATAAAAATGTTTCAATCATTTTATATCTGCTTTGATGCTTTAAAGAAGGCATTTAGAACTAGTTGTAGAAGGTGTATTTTCTTGGATGGTTGCTTTTTGAAAGGGGTTTCCAAAGGCCAATTACTTATGGCTGTTTGTAAGGATGAAAATTATTAGATGCTACCTATAGCATGGGATGTGGTTGAAGTTGAAAACATATTCACTTGGAGATGGTTTGTGAAGATTTTAAGGGATAATGTTGAGCTTGGAGATAGATCTGAATTGACCACGATCACTAATATGCAGAAGATATTTTATTTCCTTTTTATTCATTAGTTAAATCTACATTTTATAACTATATTATATATACTTAATTATGTTGTTTAATTTCTTCAATTTTGATGAGATAAAGCTATTCAAGATATTATGCCAAATGTAGAACAAAGAATGTGTTCAAGACACATTCTAGCCAACTAGTCCAAAGTTTGAAGAGTTGTTGAAAGAAGAAATTGCTTTTGGAGATGTAGTAAGTCCATATATGAGTAGAAATTGAAGAGAAATTTGGATCATATGGAGAAGTTAGGGAAGAATATATGTCAAGATTTACTGTGGTACAATATAGAGAGGTGGTCCAGAGTATACTTCCAATTTCATTGTTGTTGTGATAGTGTTGACAATAACATGACAGAAAGCTTTTAACTTAGAATGTTTGAAGAAATAAGGATCAAGGTGATGAGAAGAATAGATTAGCTGAGAGAGTTTTCTAATACATGGATAACTCATATCTCTCCAATGGCCCTGAAAGTATTGCAAGAGAACACAACAAAGTCCATTAGGTGTAACCTTGAATGAAATAGTGAGTTTGGTTTTGAGGTAAAAGACAGCTTGGGTAACATTTTTATAGTGAGCTTGAGTAACAATACTTATAGTTGTAGATTTTAGATGCTAAAAGATATACCTTGTTGTCATTCTATAGTTGCACTTCATTTTAGAAGACTGCAACACATTGTCTATGTTGCACATTTGTATAGCAAGGAGACTTACCTCAAGACATATAGTCATTTCATTCAGCCAATTACCAATATGCAGATTGGCCACAATCAACCAATCCTTCTGTTATACCACCTGAAATAAGAATATTACTAACAAGATCTAGAAAGTGTAGAAGAAAGGAGCAGAATGAAAACAAGACATGTAAGTTATCCAAAAAAGGTGTTAACATGACTTGCAACCTTTGTCATCTAAAGGGTCACAATATGAGGGGTTGCTATTTGAATCAAACTAATATAAAAAGAGGGACAAGAGCTTAAGAGGGACAATTTCAGGAACATCTAGTGTTTGTTCTTCTGTAGTACCAAATGAATCAGAATCAACCACAAAGAAATGAAGAGGTCGACCAAGAGGTTCTACAAAACAGGTAACAATTATGTAGTTACTTTACAGCTGAATCAATATATATTTTACTTAATTACTTATGATATAGTCTAGTGCTACTGTTGTTGCTACTGAAAAAGGGAAGGAGAAAAGGGACTGCTGCTCCTAATGATTCTTGTGTCACTGGAAGAGGAGGTGGGACTAATGTTGCTGATAATGTTCCTGTTGTTACTGGAAGATGAAGAGGAAGAGGGATTGTTGCTGATAGTATGTCTGTTGTCACTGCAAGAGGAAGAGGTACTGGTGTTGTTTATAATGTTCCTGCTATTACTGGAAGAGGAAGAGGGACTTCTTCTAATAGTGTGTCTGTTGTCATTGCAAGAGGAAGGGGAATTGCTGCTGCTAGTGTGTCTAGTGTCATTGAAAGGGGGAGTGGGACTAATGTAGGTGTTCAAGTTCCTAGTGTCACTGGAAAGAGAAGAAGGACACTATTTAAAAGACCAAGAATGGTTAAAATGGAAATACTACATACACAAAGTGATTTTACAATTCAAAATGTAAGTTCTTTTAAGTATTTCAATTCTTTTAAACTTATCAAACAATATTTAACACTATTTTGTTTATGGAACTAGCCTGGAATGCCTATGAACTCCTCTATAGTAACTGGACATCTTATGCATCACAAACTAAGAGCAGGTGTGAAATAGAAAAGAAAGGATGTTGTAACTCAACAAGGACTTCAAGAAATGAGAGAACACAAAAGAATGAAGACAAGGTCCAATGCAACAAAAATGAATCATTTAAGTCAATCAAGCTCATCAGCTTTCCAGTAAATAAAGAAAACTGTTTTCTCTATTTTGTAATAGTATGCAGTTGTGACAAAACAAACAAGCTCTTTTGACTATATTTTTGAAACAGTTATGCAATTGTGACTATGTTTCTGTTGTATTTTTGAAACAATTATGTAGTTGTAACTTCTTTTTATAGTATCTATATTATGCGGTTACCCTTCTAATTTCTAGTGTCTATATTATGCAGTTAACACAACATATATCTAATAAAACAAAACAAGAGATCACACAAACTAACAAACTACATTACATTAATAGATCAAGTCAAAATTCATTACAAAAGTGACTACAGCTTATTGATTACAATACTAAGAATGCTATACTAGCATTAATCTAATAACATCAACAACCTATGGTAACTTCATTGAACCTTTCTTCATACATATTACCCCTAACAAATAGCTTATAAATGTAGCTACAACATAACAAAAAACCACAACAAAGAAGAGTACATTATCCCTAGTTCTTCTCCACTTCTTCTTGCTTTCTTTCAACTTCTCAACCTCTTCTTCGAATTTCCTCAATTTCATATCTGGAAAATTATCTTTTGGATTGAAATCTCTAGGCTTGTCAACTTCCTCAGAAGCCTCAATCAATTTCTCAAGCTCAATGGCTGATGTTTGTGAGGATTCCACTAAATTCTCAAGCTCACCCAATTTCTCTATTAGCTCCAAAATAACACATTTATACCTCGGATCAATATCTTCTTTATCTTTCCAACATCAAAAGTAGCAAGATTTAGGACCCTTCAATGTTGAAACAATGAAGCAATTCGAAATTCTAGATGTACTAAATAAATCAGAAATGGAATCACCCCATCATAAGGACATGACCAATATCTTCTTCCGGGGTTACTTAAAGTCCAAGATATTTTCAAATGCCACATATCTATGATTATAATGAACTATTTCCTTCGTAAGATAATCATCATCTTCCAAACAAAGCTTAGTCAAGTTGGTTGTTTGCATTGTGTGCTCCAATTTCTCTATTACAAAATCTGACAATGAAAGAAAGGGTGAAGAATACGATTTGAATCGGACAAATAGAATACAATTACTCTTTTACAAACAATAATATACCCAGTGAAATCGCACAAGTGGGGTCTGGGGAGAGTAAAATATACGCAGACCTTACCACTACCTCATAGAAGTAGAGAGGTTGTTTCCATGAAACCCTCATCTCAAAAATCCATAAGCAGAATAAACTAGATATGAAAGAAAAGAAAAAAAGGTAAATACAAAAAGCGATTCGTACTAAAAACACATGATGTATGCAAATACAATAAAATTAACATATATACGGTGAACAATGGCAACAT
>JAPFFP010000009.1:2116991-2128058 GCA_026153255.1 Solanum medicagineum | reverse complement strand
TATATATATTCTATTTTTAGCTTATATATATATATATATATATATATATATATATATATATATATATGTGTGTATATATTTTGCATCTCTTCCTTCCCCCTAAAAACTAACTCAAGTATATATGTAGCTTTTAACACCCTTCAAGTGATATAGGATATCAGGCTAATACAATAGACAAATAAAGAAAACATTCAATTAGCAACAATGATTTCATCATTAATACCACATAAAAAGCTTTTTAATGTGTGATCAATTCTGTAACTCCTTTTCATGATTAGAATATAATGACTATTTTAAATGGTTTTTTAAAAAAACGTTTGAATGTAAAATAATGATTCATTAATATAATATTAGAATAATGATTCATTTATATAATACTAAAATAATGAATTTAGACATGAGTTTAAAACATATTTTCAAGAGATTAAGTTCATTTTTTCATAACTTGAGATTTGCGTGCACCCCATTATTTTCAAATTTCAATATGATGATATTACTTATTTAATCGATTAATTTAAATTCGTCTTTTGGGAGAAAAATTTTCTACTAATATAAACTTTTTTATTTCAAAAACTCAAACTCAAAGCTTTTATTTAAAATTAAAATAATTTATTTTAATATATTAAAATTTAAATTCAAAATATCTAAAAAGGAGGAAAGGTGTTATGACTGTTGAAAAGCACCAGCAAAAAAAATACTTTTTCTTAATTGAATTTAGAAAAAAAATCTAAATTTGCTCTTTTCCACTTGACTTTTACATTAACAATCAATATTTTATTTAACTATTTCAGCACTATATATAATAATACATAAACTTAACATTTTAAATAGTATAACAAAAATGTATTCAGAAAATTCTACGAAGTAGAATTTGAAGAGAATAAAATATATTAATTAAATATTATTAATAATATAAATTTAATAAAATATATTTTTAGTTATTTTTTAAAAAATGTGTTAAGTCAACGGGAAGCAAAAGAAAAGGAAGGCAGTATGTTAAATGGAAAGAGTGAGTGACGAAGAAGTTTGTCGGTGGTATATTGGTGAAATTGTTACTTTCTTGATTAAAGATCTCATATTTGAGTTCAAAATATGATAAAAATTATATTGCAAATACCACTTTAAATAGAGAAAAATATTAAAAATACGGTCAAACCTGTCACGAATTTTTCGTTTCGTCCCCAAACTAATGATAGGCTTAAAAATACCTCTCAACTTGGCGAACCAAGATTAAATACACCCTCAAACTTGGCACAAATTATTAGTTTTGTCTCTAAACTATTGATAGACTTAAAAATACCCTTCAACTTGCCGAACTGGACTTATATAGACCCCTCCCGCATGCCACATGGCATAAAAAGTGCGTACAATTTATTTAAAGTGTGTGAAAGGTTAAAAAAAGACCACATCAACCTTTTTTCTCATGCAACTTTTAATTACCAAACTACTAGAATATTCTTCTTCTTCTCATTTAATGTTTTTTTCATTAATGGCTACCTCAAAGCAAATCTTTTTTGTTTTTATTCTCATTTTTAATTGTTTGATTCTCTTTCTTTTCCTATTTTGTTTATTATTATTTTTTGTCAATGTGGACTTCTGGCAACATTAAAAATTTCATGGTCGGAATATGACAATCTCGTAAGAAGATTTTAGGATTGTAAAAATATGGCAATGAATGAAGTTATACAAAATTTCAAATCAAAATTTAATGAGTTACAGAAACATGAAGCTGGGAGAGGGGGTGTTTTTAAGCCTATCAATAATTTAGGAACAAAACAAATAATTCGTGTCAAGTTCGATGGTGTATTTAAGCTTAGTTCGCCAAGTTGAGGGGTATTTTTAAACTTATCAATAGTTTAGAAACGAAACTAATAACTCGTGACAAGTTCGAGAGTGTTTTTAATACTTCTCCCCTTTAAATAATATTATACTATACGATTCAAATTTACAAAGCTTCACTAGACTTTGACCCGGAGTTCCCTTCATTAAATAGTCAATCTATTCTCTCTCTTTTTTTTCTCCTTTTATATGGTTAATAATAAAAAATGTGCTCCTTTTTGGGAATAGATCATGAAAGTGAAAAGGAGGGGTAGTGCTAATGGAACTTTGGATCATACCAAAAGGTTTTACCTGAATGATTATCCAACAACAACATATGAGTGTGGTTTTATAATTGAGGTGTGAAAAAAGTAAATGTATGCAAATCTAATTTTTACTTGCAGATAAAAAAAATCTTTTCTTAGACTCTTAATTGAAAAAATATTTTTAAATTAAAAATATAAAAGTAAAAGTTATGATGAAAATATTGAAGAAAAGTATCGACGATTGACATAATAAAGATACATTAAAATAAAAATAGTAATAAAATAATTGTATCAATTTTCATTTAAGCTTTGGTGTCACGATTCAATTTCTCAAATCATGGTGGCATCTATCATAACTATTTGCCGATAGGTAAGTTAATCTGTAATACGAAACTGCTAGTAATGAGTTTAACGGCAGAAATTAACAATTTAATAGATCAACTTAGTAAAAGAGTGGATTCAAATTAAATATTTTCATCCAAATCAAATGATTGCTCTCAAATTCTAGAAGTTACAAGTACAGAGCTACTACAGAATAGATACAAGTCTCAAAAGTGGTCAAAAATAAAATATGTTCATACCAGGCTAGTCTCAAAATAGCAAAAGAAGGGCCATAAAAACTAAAGGAGATTGTAATGATCCAAAATACCGAGCTCGTCTATGAAAATGACTGATGCAGACTCGAATAATCAATGCTGATAACTAGTACTTGGACCTATATCATGAAAGTAGATGCAGAGTGTAATATGAGTACCAGATAAAGGTACTCAGTAGGCATCATTCGCCGACTAAGTAAGAATAGTACAAATAATAAAAAATACTAGAATAAAACACAAACAGAAATCAAGGATCGAAAGTTGTAAAGGTATGCACACGGGTGAAAAGAACTATAGATACTAAAGTACTAACTTCAACTGAGCCCCGATAAGCCCAAAAAGTACACCCGCATGCAAAATTAAATTCTAACAGACCCCCATAAATCGATGGATGCATAGAATAACTAAATTTACGAATGACCAGATTCGCAAACCAAGATTGAGATCATAGAACAAGAACTTTAATTCAAACTCAAGTGCTGAAAAATTTTTCACAAGGCTGGAGCATAAATTCACAAGCATGCCAAAAGCATTTTAAGAGTTCATATTGGAGCATAAATTTGGATACTCATTGAGGGTATCTCTGAATGCAAGGCCGGAGCATAAATTTGGATGCTCGTTGTAAGTCCATTGATGCCGCGGTCAGCGCAGAAATTCGAATGCTCGTCAAAAGATAATAATAGTGACAAGAACAAAGTATAAATTTGAATGCTTGCCAAGGGCATCCAATGACCGCTGAGGATAGTCATATCAACTGGATGCTGAAATACTTCATCCACCAGAATCGACTTCAATATTCCAGATCGAAACATAAAACGAGGCCCACCGTGCTTCCGTTGCACTTTATGGAATCATAGTATCATGATTTATGGATGATAAGTTATAGAAGCAACGAAAAAATCCATCTCTATCTATCAAACCTAAATCTATTTTATTTGTTTATAAGGACTTAAGTTGTTGGGAACGACATCAAGAAAAGAAAATGACATCTTTTCAATATAGAAAGATCGCAAGTCTAGACTTTTACTAGCCTAAGCCTAAACTAAGGCCAACATGCTTCAAATATACACAAATAGCACGTACAATCAATCTACAAGGAACAGACAATTAATATAACAGTACAACTATCCATTGTACTCATAAATTGCTTAAAACATGAATTCCAGTAAGAAAGGCATACTTAGCTCATTCTTGCCCATATTCATGTAAATACACATAAATTTATGTACTCAAACTTAATCTTAAAAGAAAGAAAGTCATAGTCTATCTAATCGCGTGTGCTCCAAATCAGAATGCCGGAGCTTTCTTTTTTCGAACGATCTCTAACGCTATCATGCTATCAAAAATAGAATCACAACATCATCACGATTATTTTGACACTACATTCACAAGAAATATGGACAACCCAATTTCAGAGTCAAAATCAAGAATGTGGGACTTGTATAAAAAATTTTGAAATTAACTTTGGAAAAGAACACAATTCGGGACTCTGAATAGCTCAACAAATGAGATGCAATGAAAACTCAAATTTATCCCAAAAATATAACATGACAGTAGGTAAAATGTTAAAAATATGTCAAACAAAAGCTTCTATAGCACTTTCCAACCACACCACGACATTCTCCCAGAAAAATACAAAATACAATCTTTGAATCACTAAATTTGGTTCTAAAACAAGGAAGAAATCATCTTTAAAAGTTTTAGAATTAAGTAGATCTTGTCTGGTATACAAAATAAATAAGGCCACCAAAGTGATCTTCATGAACACGACCATAAAGGCCTGCGATCGAGGAGTCACAAAAAATAATCTCTGCTTGATCGCAACCCCAACAGCCAAGCTCGCCAAGCCTTCATGAACGCAACACCCTACTTGCAATCGAGAAGGTCAATTCAACTGCCCCCGCGAAGATGACGCTAAGGGCGTAGTCGTGAAGAACAAAAAGGTATATCAACTCAAAATGCTAATTTTTGCCAACTTCCTAATTTAGGAATTTCGTGCGCATAAACGAAAATTTGATATTTTAGACTCAACAACATAGTTAAACTTTTGTATGATATCATTTTGATAAAAGGTGGGTTCCACTCTCAATTGTCATTTTTAACATCTACCAAGGGGATCAAAATAAGTCCAGAAGCCTCAAAAATTTAATGAAAGATAGCTTTAGACCAAACTCGATGTTCTGGGTCTTTCTGCAATGTCAGAGTTTTCGTTCAAACACAGTTCTCAAGAATATTGATCAAAATCAAACTTGAGCCAAATATTAAAAGTCTAAAAGGCTAATTAGTTTAAAATCACACCAAAAGTTTCAAAACTCAAACTGACAATGCTTCTAGCCTAGGACCAATTTAGAGATGATAGAATTATCAAAATTTCATTTGAGATCGTTTACTCACATTTTTTACCTAAGTTAACATTTCAAGTTATGACAGTCTTAGGGTACGAAAAGCTACACAAAATCCAAACGAACGACTAGACAACTCAACTGTCAGTGCTGAGAAGTCATAGATGATTTGGAACCGCTATACAAAAGTTCTAACCAACGAAAATAAGACGAAAACACTAGAGGGTCATTACATTTGACAATTATTTTAATACCAATTTGTTTTCTTTTCTTTAGAAAAGATTACCGTAATCGGTATTTTAAATAATAGAGACACCAGATGAAACATTTTATGCAACATGGGATGAAGTGTATGCCCCGAAACATAGGGGTAAGTTCATAGGGTTTAATTTCCTAGACCAAGGAATGTATATTTCATGTTTCTTTAATTTTATAATTTTTTTACTAAAAAAATAAGTGAGTAAAATTTAAAATAATTCTACAAGTAAAATCAAATAAATCACTAATAGTGTATAAAAAAATTATAATCATCATTTGAGAAAAGTGATAATAATTGAGATAATCTTTAAAATGAATTCATCATTTATTTCATTATCATTTTTTAAATCTACTAGTCTTTTTCACCCTCAACTAATATTTACACTAATTATTGCCTAGATATTTTTAAGAAAGAGAGGCAAAAAATTCCATGCATGATTATGTAAAAAAAAAAATATTTATGACAATGTCATTTTCTATGAGAATTGCTTTCTCTATTTATATAATCATTACAAAAGAATATGATAATATAAAGTATAACTACCATTATATTTATAATAAAAACATGATTGATAGTAAAATTATTTTTAAAATAATAAAAATCAAATTTAACGTTCAAAGCATACTATATATTTATGCTTAGAACTTACTTCCCAAATAATAAAAAATGTTTTGGTGATTTGGAGGTGGTAGGTCGGGGTGGAGAGGGGGTAGGGGTATGAATACCTTTCGTTGAATTTCTTTTTGAATGTACAAGTTAAATATAAATATTTTGATATATTTCACTTGTTAAATGTTTTTGATATAAAAATTACTTATCTATATATTAAAAATATAAACATCTTTGATAAAAATATTAAGTCGCATCGACAAGAAAACATTACCCTGTGAAGCAGATCTGAATAGTCAGCATTGTTTTGTCCATTTGCTATAAAAGAGCCCCACAACATATAAAGGGAAGATAAAGACTAGACTTTAGAAATAAAGCTAATTTGCTCTCTCCCCCCTATTCTAAAAGCTGTGGTTCTTATTACCTCTATCGCACCATCATCAAGACAAAATGTTTTTGCTACCCCCACCCAACTCCTCTTCAAACAAAATTATTTAACTTTTTAAATTTTTTAATATATATAGTTATTAATTTTAATGAGTTTAAATAACAATAATATATTTAGAAAAATTTCACCAGTCAAGTTTGAAAAGGGTAAAATATATGCAGATCTTATCATTGTCTCACAGAGATAGAGAGACTGTTTTCGAAAGACCTTCAACTCAAAAATATCAGACCCCAAAAGCAAAAGATACTAGATTTTAATGAATTCATATGTTAAAAATAAATATAATATTATTTTATTTAATTTATTTTGAATTAATTTTGTAAACATTTCTTTTAGTGTTAAAAGTAATAATGATTATATTTAAAATTTAAAAGTAATAGTAAAATATATTTATAATTAAATTATTCTTTAAAAAAGTATGTCAAATCAACTTAGCCTAAGTAACAGTAAGTAATATCAAATAGAGGAATTGGTATCCAAGAACCCCAAACTAGTCCTTTTTTTATTATTGAAAAGTTTAGTCATTTAATATTTCGTTTGCGTTGGTTCGTCCAATCTAAATTTATACCATATGAATTTTATTTAAGAGAAAAATATGTTATGCTATAGTATATATGTAATAAATATATAAAGTAGTAGTAATCAAATTTAAAATTTTAAAATATTATTAATAATTTTAATTTAGTAAAGTACACCTGTAATTAATTTTTTTAAAGGTATCACATCAAGGAAGGTCAAGTAATATGAAACACGTGGAGTAAAAGAACAGGAAAAACAAAATTATACATATACATATGTATATTGACGCTTAATGTATATTATATTGAAATAGCGATCATAAAAATAATATTAATTTCGTGATAAATTCATAAAAATATTATTTTAATTGTAATTATGTTAATAAACTTGAAAAAATGTATCTTAAAAAATAATTTTTTTTTATATATATATACATATAAAGAGGTATCAAAATATATGTAATATAACAAGGGTAAAATGGACAATGCATAGAACAAAGGGAGGAATTTGATTATTGTTCAAAGTTGAAGGGAAAATTTTAAAGTAAAATTGAGGGATAAAAATAATTTTCATCCATATTAAAATTATATATGTTATCACTTAAGTCGTGATGGTATTTTCAATTATTTCAAATAGGACAAATTAAGAGATTTGATAAAGATATTTAATATAACTATTGAAAACTTTGAAGTTTGAATGATGTAATTAGAATAAATAATATAGTAACAAAAATATGATACAATTATATCAATGATCTCTTAGGCTCAATAATTTTCAAATTATATATCACCATCGAACTCTCTATAGCCTCATATTTTTATATCAAAACTCACATGATTTTTCAATGTTCACATCATAATAAATATTATAAGATTTGAAAATAAGGAGCAAAAATAATGAAATGACACACATCAAAGTCAAGAGTATGAATTTTGTGCTTAAATAGAAGATGCTTTCCTAACATGTAAGCAAATACAAATCATCAAGAAGGCATGATTAATATGTTCAACTCTTCACAACATAAAGATATGGAAAGTAAAATTCACACAAGCATCTTAGATAAGTCCATTTACTATTTGATAAGTGAATATATACTTATCGCATTATATAAAATTCAAAACGAATAGTTGAATTGTCGTATTATATGTGCCTAGATCAAAACAAAGAATATCATTGAGTTGTTGCATACATTATTATTTGTCACTTGTCATGCAATTTTTAGCGACACTGAGACAAATATCAGTGTTCAATCATATTTAGACAAATGTTAAATCTCTGAGATGACAATCGAGTAGATATCAACGACAATACTGAGTTATATGAAAGGGATAGACAAACATCAATGTTCAGTCATATTTAGATAAATTTCATATTTTCAAGATGATGATAGAGTAAATATCAACGAGAATACTAAATTTATATGAAGGTCTAGACAAACATTAATGTATAGTCACATTTATGACAAATGTCTTAACTTCGAGATGGTAACAGAGCAAATATCAATGAGAACACTGAATTTATATGCAGATACACATAAACATCAATATTAATCCACATTTAGACAAATGTCATGTTTTCGAGATGATGATAGAGCAGGTATCAACAAGATTACTTAGTTTATATGAAGGTGTAAATAAAAAATCAATGTTCAACGTATTAAGACAATTGTCATATCTTCGAAATGATAACAAGATAGATATCAACAAGATTTCTGAATTTATATGGATGGGAAGACAACTATCAATGATCAATCACATTTAGACAAATATTATATCTTTAAAATGATAGTAGAACAAATATTAACAAGAACTCTAAGTTTATATGAAGATATATGCAATATTCTAATTAAGCAAATAATAACTATATATATATTTTAACAAGTATCATTACTGCATTTTATTGATATGTCTTCATTCTGCTCACCTTACAAAACACAACTATTTATTAAAAATGTATCATTATATTCTTGCAAATACGATTCTAAACAAGCATCACTAGTACTTTAATATTGTGATTGATGACATTTTGATATAATATTTCAATTATAACAATTATTCTTTATTGAAATCACTACTAAAATCTATTAGTAAAAGTAATAACTTTAAAGTGAAAATCAATTCCATTTATTAAAATTTAGAAATAGAGTCCGATAAAATAACATATTAAGTATGATTTGTATAATCAAAGAAGGTGACATATTTTAAGTAATTAACCTATATACATAATTAACGTTAGAATGTATAACTTTTTTTGGGTCAAAATTTGAATTGAAAGTCTAATAAATTTTTTTTATCATGTAATCAATTATAATAAGTCATATTCAAATATCTAAACAAATTTAGTGACAAATTTAAAAGAATAAATTAAATCATTATAAAATATCGGATGGATACAAGTCTCAAAGTGACCTTTATATATATACTAGTTATGAAGATCATGTACAATGCACGGGCCAAATAGTTATCATAAATTTATTTTTTAATAATATAATTAAATATTATCAAAATTATCTCATTAAGTATAAAATAAATATTATTAATATTGATTATTTTTATATTTAATGATTTTTTATTCCAAAATAAATTAAAATATATATTTGTGTGGTAGTAAATTATCTCATTTTTTGTGCAAATCTAATGTGAAAAAATCCTTAATTAAAGTATTTTTCGTCATTGATTCTTCATTTTTTACTCAGAATATATTTAAAGATTACTGACACTCAAAATAATGAAGATATAATTAAAGTATATGAATTTAAAAATTTAAAATTATTATTAACACTAGTTCTATAACTTCGAGAAAATTGTACCAATTACATTAAAATAGCATAAAAAATAATTATTTAAATTCTCATAAAAGAGAGTTTGTGATGAATTAGCATGCACGTCAACTAAGAGGTGCCTACTTCCCCTGAATTCCCTCTTATATAATAAGAGAATATTTCTAATAATCAAATAGCTAAACCTCTTATTTAATGAAATGTTACATAATATGCAACTTAATTTTGAATTATATAACCTTTTATCTACAATTCCTCTACATTATTTCTTCACATAATTATCAGACAAAAATATCAGGTATTTCACGTTTATCAAGCACAATGAATTATTTGTCTCATAATCTAATCCGTTTGAAAATAAGTAAATATAACGTTTCCCATAATTATTTGTGCACAACTAATTGCTTATTCAATGATAATAAATTGAATTAACAATTTAACTTTACATTCAAAGGTGAAATATAAAATTTATAGAAGTTATGACTGATATATATATTGGGGTCCATTATAACAAAAATAAAAGAATATATTTTTATTTATTTATCTATTGTTTGAACAGTGAAATTATTCGATATTAATATCAATACAAAAATAATAACAAAGTTTTCAGTAAAATAATTGCTACTGTTACTAGCTTGAACACTATTGCTAATAAAGAAATTAACAATTCTACTATTTTTTTAATTATAATTTATTTATCTAATGTTTTAGTCAATTTTAACAAAAATCTTTTTTCTTTAACAATTTCATCAAATTGAAAGATATTTTGCTTCTATATATTTTTAATTTAAAATTATTATAACAATAATAATAATATATCTAATATAATCCACAAAATCAGGTTTGAAAACGATAAAGTATATATATAAATCTTTTTACCATATTAGAAATAGGAAAATTATTTTTAATAAATTTTTAATTTTATCTTTTTTTTTGACAAATTTTATTATTAAGTCAAAATAAGATACTAAATGAATGGAGACCAAAAAATGTGATCTACTATTGTCTATTATATCCTTCTCAAGTGTCACGTTTGAATAAGGTATATATAATGATTGCACAAATATAACTATCAAACCCCCTATCATTACCTTTTGTATAAACATTATGTTTAAATCTTGGCCACCTAATAATTCCCCAAACACACACTCCCCATTCTAATAAATCCTCAAATGATAAAAAGGTTTATAAAATCTTTTTTTTTACTCACTATTTAAAAGTCCACTATCCTCTATCATTGTCCTTTCTCTTTCTCTCTCTATTTCTTGAAAAAAGGTTCCAACTTTGGGGCAAAACCCAAAGAGTGAAGTAGTGTAGTAGTAGTAGTAGTGCTAGTGACTGTTCAAGGAATTGTTGCCATGGATGGATATGAAGCAACAAAGATAGTTTTGTCAAGGATTCAAAGTTTGGATCCAGAAAATGCTTCAAAGA
>JAPFFP010000009.1:2082414-2094564 GCA_026153255.1 Solanum medicagineum | reverse complement strand
TTGTCTATTATGGTTGTCAGATCGGAAGAGAAGGCGGAATTGGCGGCTTACCAACTCAAGGGGGTGGCGCAAATATGTTAGGGATGGTTTTTGAGGGTTGGAGTTCACGAGAGTTGACAAAGCCATCAAGAGTATCTCCAATTCTCCATTATGGTCCCTGGTGCTATCTTTAGGTGTTTGTAGACAGAGAGGAACAAATGATGTTTTGAGGGAATTTCAACTTTTAGAAGTCTTTTGCGAGGTAGATGTCTAGTTAGCCTTTTTAGCTGGTCCGAATGGACCCCTATAAATAACTTAGAACTCTTCTCGGATTTTGTTAGCTCTACAGTATAGGAAAAAGCTACAAATCCTTATTTTTGTGACCTTAATTGATCTATCCTGTAATGCTTGCATCTTCTTGATGCCTTTAAATGAATCTACTTACTTCATTAAAAAATAATTCATAGTTAAAAAAAAAAGTCCCCCAGACACATCCCCCTCCCCATTTCCCCTTCCCCACCCCTAATTACAAAAAAAAAAATCCCGCAGATACCACTTGTGAGATTCCACTGGTTATGTTGTTACTTATAGTTGAACAAAATAAATTATATTATTGCTAGAAAGCAATTCTAGGACAAAACCATGTTTTGTCAAAAATGTAATCAATTTATTACAAAGTAATGTCCAATGAAAAGAATGAAGTACAATATAATTTAATCATTACAGCTTTCTCCTAAGCTTTGGAGCTCCTTCAACTTATTTGAAGTGAAAGAATCTTTTTTCTTTTTTGAAGTGAAAGAAAATTTTGAGTTGAAATTCACAACTTTCTTGCTTTGTTAATGGAATTGACCTACAAACGTCAAGTCATTTTTCCTTGTGTTAAACTTCTATGCTAAAGAAGTGCAGGAATGTTCAAAATCAGTGCAGTCAATTAAAAGAGCATTTATCAAATTGAGTATCTTCCTCAAGGTAACATTTAGATCAATAAACTCTTGTCAAGGGTTAGAGAAATATGATTAGAAGACCCATACTAGTCAATACAACAATCTGGTTGTCCCGACTTTGGGATTTGTCTGGTTATATGATTTCTCTAACCTTTGATAGAGTTGATTGATCTAAATGTTACCTCGAGAAAGCACCTCAATCTGATAACAATTTATTATGAAAATGACGTTCACACGTTCAACCAATCTGTTACATACATACAACATTTAGAGTTGAGAGCCATCGCACATTATGATATGCCATGGCAATTGAATGACGTGCGATCAATGCGGAGTACACTTCTTTCTTTCAAAGTAGATTTCATTGACATTGAAAATCCACAAGTGAAATCAGCAGCAAAATGTAATTGTTTTGATCAAATCTTTCAAAATCTCTACTATAATGAGAATTTTGAATAAGGCCTTTGGCCTACTCTGGTATAGGCTTCTCCAACAATCTAACTTTTTGTCATTTAATTTGCATAAATTTTTTTACTTATCTTGTTTGTTTATTGATTGATCAGCCATTTGTTTTTTGATTGATCAGTGTGTTAATATGATGAGAGGAGTCATATTCAGCACAGCAAGCCTACAATTGATGAAGCTTACTTCCACAAGGAAGAATGTGAGCCATCATGGATTACTCAATTTGATTACCAGATGTTCGACACTCTTTAGAAAATGCCAGTCAACAAAATCTGTCAAAAACTTATATCCAACAACTAGGGGTAGGCATGGTATGGTATATACCGAATACCATATTGAAACCGAATTTTTTTATACCGTGGTATGGTAATTATGGTATTTGGTATTTAAAAAATAAATACCGTATACCATACCGAAATATATATATATATGTGTTAAATTTCAAATTATTTTAAAATATATGTAGAGCTTCTTGAAGGGCCCTGGCAGTCCAGTTGCCACTCCCATTATTGACCATGTTGAAGAAAATTTTGAGAAAAACAAATTTGAAAACATTGATTAGCTTTTGTATTATTCATTATCCACAACTTGAAAATGCATATAGTGTTTCATCACTTAATTTATTAGCTTGAGACTTTTTTAATATTATTAAAATTATACTTCTTTATTATATGAATATATTAATTCAAAGTCAAATTAATTATGGTTACCGAACAACTATACTGTAAAATACCAAAACCGAAATTAGAAATACCAAACCATACCGAGCTAATTTGGTATGGTAATGGTATCGTATTTTTAGATACCGAAAACCGAATTACCATACCGAAATTTTAAATACCGTACCATGCCCACCCCTACCAACATCTCCTAAAAGAAAGACCAAGCACATGCCAAAGTAATTAAAATAGGCAACTAAAAAAAAAAGAAACAGCAAAATCCAATTAGATCATTTTAGAAATAATTAGGAATCCCAATGATTACCATTGCATCCGCAATCATATTTCTAATAATTTAGTAAGAAGACAAATAATTAATAATCGAGAATCTTAAATTCCACTTGGCATTATATTTATAAATTGTTTACACAAGCAACTCATTGGGTGTTTTATCTCCAAAATCTTGTTTTGATACAGTAAAACTTGATATGTTCTTACAGAATTGGTCACTCAAAATGATGGTCACCAGGGGCATTGGAGTACTAAACTAGTACATTCTTCTTTTGGGGTTGGTATATAGAAAGAAATCAGGAGATATAGGACTTTGTTGTGAATGCTGGATTCAGACTTGCAATGGCAGGAAAATATCAGTTCTGGAATGGTAATTGTTTAGGACATGGTCCTGTGGGTTAAAAAATGCTCTCAGACACTTTCCCCAATGCTACTCTCTCTCCCACTTACTAGGAGAGAGAGAACCCTCTTTCCGGTGGGTGCCGGGAGATTTTTCCAGCCCCATCTTCCCCATTATCCTCCAGCTATCTCCTTACGAGTCAGCTTTCTTTCTTATTCCTGCATTCAGATTTCTAATGGACAAATTCATCTATTTTGCTGTTGGTTTTAAATCTTTTGACATTGAAAGATGCTTGGGTGCTACTGGTTTCTGGTATGAATGGACAGAGAGAAGCAGGAATGCAATCACAACGGCAAGGTTTAACAAGGACTGCATAGAGTGGATCGTTAAATTCCTGAAAGAGGCTTCTCAGACAAAAGGCAACTCAGTGCGTAGGTGGAGGAGAACAAAGGACTTTTCAGAAATTTTTTGTGCACAAAATTATAACAAGTATGGAAGGTATATCAGCCTGATAAGTGTGAGGGGGCATCGAAGGGCAGTTCTAATTATTCCAGAGCTAACCTTCAACGCAGGGTGGACAGACATTGCGGAGAAGGTGGCCAAATTTATAAGCTCCCACAAGCTTGGTACGAGCCCAGTGATCACCAAAACCATTGACGAAGGGGTATCCTATGCTGAGATGGTCAGGCGATCGAAGTGGGAGAGTCGACCTGGAAAAGGAATCACAACAGAGGCCTCGGTACAGAAGGAAGGAACCATCAGTATCAAAGAACCTCTGTGCAAATATAATGTAGTTCTCAAGAGACGTCTGGGGGGAGTTCACTGCGGAGGCGACATTATCAGAGGTGAGGAGATGGTCCCTAAACACATGGAAGAAATCGTACGGGTTGAGTGTGTATGAGATGAGAAATAATTGTTTTCTATTTGAATGCAACACCATGCAACAAGCTAAATTAATCAAGGAAGGCAGTTGGGAGTGGAAAAAGACCCCTATAATTCTTAATTGGTGGAATCCATTGGTTACTACCATAGAGGTGTTGAAAATAATCGAATCCACCTGGGTTAAAATTATAGGTTTGCCTTTGCATCTTTGGTCTCACACTACCTTTAAAGCTATTGGCGACTGTTGTGGCGAGTGGCGAGAAACAGAGGACGAGACCACGTTGTGTAACCATCTGAAGTGGGAGAGAATCAAAGTGCAAGGTGATGGCCATGATATTCCGAGGGAGATTAGGGTTGAAAATAGGGGAATCACCTTCACGATGCAATTATGGGTGGAGTTGCCAACGAAAGCCGTCGTCAGAGATGGAGGTCGTAGCTCTTCTTTTACCCAGAAAGCTTTTGAAAATAATCTGCCAGTCAATGAAGTACGATCTGACAAGTATCAAGAGAAAGGGACGTCTCATTATACGCATGGTATCCCACATGATGTGCCAGGTTGTAGTGGGGTTAGCTGGGGACAAAAGAGGATGGGTCTAGTTTATTGATCCCAAATAATGAGTTGGGCCGAAGCCCAAATGTCTCAAAATTTAATTATGAAGAGCTGAAAGGCCCTTTACGTAAAGAGACAAATGGGCAGAATATTTCTCTTTCTACAAACATCGAAGAAATTAAGATTTTAGCTGAAAATTTCTCATCAGCTATCAAGCACTGGGAAGAAAAACCAAGGAAACTACGGTGGTAAGAGTCGACAACCCCAATCAAGATGATTCTCGGCATGATCAGGAGACGCCACAGCCCAGGGACTGTCGGAATCATTTTGAGAAAGTTGGCTCAACTACCACAACATTCCATTTTGGAGAAAGAGAAGAAGAATTGCAAACTCCAACAGGTTCTCCAACCTGACCCAGTCAATATTCAGGTCCCTGATAATTCCACAGAATTGGAGACAGAAGCACCAAGTTAGGTAAATTCACATATCCTTGAGCTTAGCAATACATATGGGGTTGCGTTCGAGGGTTTTGAAAGAGAAACATTAGAGCTTTTAATGAGAATTGATGAAACAAAAAGGCATCACAACACCGAAAAGCAAAGGTATGGGCAAGAACGAACTGAAAAATCTCCAATCAAGCTTGAACAAGTGGAAGGATCAAGAAGTAGGGGGAAGAACCATTATTTAACGTTTAGTGAAGGTCAAATTGTGTCATGGAACGTGAGGGGGCTCAACTAGGAGAGTTCAAGGAATTTAGCCAAGACTAGTATTCTTCAGTGGAAAGGGGATGTAGTTTGCTTACAGGAAACCAAAATAAACAAGGAAACAGAGAAGGTGGCATTCAGCATATGGCCTAATAGATGGATGAGGTGTGGATTCAAGGAAGCTGATGGTAGCAAAGGGGGGATCCTTTTGATGTGGGATAGCAGGGTGTGGAGGGGCACCAAAATAGAGGAGGGATAGTATTCGATCACTTACAACTTTGTAAATCTTCAAGAGCCTTTTAGCCGGTCCTTCACTGGTGTATATGCTCCACACACCAGGATGGAGAAGCTAGAATGTTGGGATGAGCGGGCAGCAATGAGGGGTCTGTGTGAAGGGCCGTGGGTGAAAGGGGGTGATTTCAACACTGTCAGGAGAATGGAGGAGAGAAGAGGATGCTCAAGAACCACCAACATCATGAGTGATTTTTCCAGGTAGATTGAAGATTTAGAATTACATGATCCAACACTTATTGGGGGCAAGTAAACCTAGGTCAAGGGAATAAATCACTCTAATAATGCAAGACTGGACAGATTCTTATTTAGTTCAGAATGGGAGGAGAGCTTTAAGAAGATCAGACAAAGACCCTTGGCCAGAATAGTCTCAGACCACAACCCAATAATTTTGGAATGTGGTGAGTGGGAAAAAAGGCACCTTATTTTAAATTTGAAAATTGGTAGTTAAAGATTGAGGGTTTTGACAGTTTGGTGCAAAACCGGTGGGATGGGTTTCAAGTTGAGGGTTGCGCTGATTACAAGCTCTGCACCAAATTGAGGCTACTGAAACAAGAATTAAAATCTTGGAACAGAGAAAACAATGTTGCCATGGCTAATAGGAAAAGTAGTCTGTTGGATGAACTAGCAGAACTGGACAAAGCACAAGAAGACAGAGACCTAAACTCAGGAAGGGTTAATGGTTAGAGCAACAATTTTGGTAGAAATTGAAGCTCTGACTAAGAAAGAGGAAGAGAAATGGAGACAAAAATCAAGAGCTCTTTGGCTGAAAGAGGGAGATAGGAACACGAAATTCTTCCAGAGGTTAGCCACAGCCCACAGAAGGTATAACACCATTGACAGGCTGGTTGTAAGGGGGGAAGAAATTCATGAATCTGAAGACATTAACAGGGCACTGATAGATTTTTACTCTAACTTGTACACTGATAATGAATCTTGGAGACCTATTTTTGTGCTGAGAGGATGTCCTACAGTTACTAATAAGGAGAATGAATGGATTCAAAGACTATTCACAGAGACAAAAGTGCTCCAAGCTCTACAACTATGTGATGGGGACAAAGCCCCTGGACCTTATGGGTACAGTACGCAATTTTACAAAGCTTGCTGGTCCAGCTTGAAGAAAGATTTGATGTAGACCATCCACATTTTTCATCAGAAAGGAATGTTTGAAAAAGCATTCAATGCCACTTTTGTGGCTTTAATCCCAAAGAAACCAGGGGTTGTGGAGGTAAAAGATTTCAGGCCAATCAGTCTGATTGGAGGGGTCTACAAGATTATCTCTAAATTTGACTGAAAGGCTAAAATTAGTAATAGGGAAGTTGGTGGATGAGCACCAAATGGCCTTCTTGAAAGGGAGGCAAATCCTGGATGCTGTTTTACTGGCCAATGAACTGATAGACTCTAGAACCAGTCAGACAAAACCAGGGATTACGTGCAAGTTGGACATTGAAAAAGCTTATGACAATGTCAATTGGAACTTCCTCATAAAAATTCTAAAAGACATAGGCTTTGGCAATAGATGGATTAAGTGGCTCAGCTTATGCATATCAACTGTCAGGTTCTCTCTGATTATAAATGGTAACACTAAAGGTTTCTTTCAATCTCAAAGGGGCCTGAGACAAAGGGACCCCCTGTCACACCTTTTTTGTTCCTGCTTGTGATGGAAGGTTTGAATCAGATGATAAAGATTGCAAAGACAAACAAATGGGTGAGAGGATTTAGTGCTATGACAGGGAGGGGGGAAGAGTTGGAAATATCTCATCTTTTTTATGCTGATGATGCTTAATTATTTTGTGATGCTGAACCAGATCAGGTGAGACACCTAAGGGACATCCCAGTAATCTTTGAAGGGGTCTCTAGGCTGCATGTGAACTGGGACAAAAGCTTCATCCTTCCTGTTAACCAAGCTGGAAACATTCAGGAGTTGACTGAAGTTTTAGGCTGCCAGATAGATTTACTACCTACCAAATACTTAGGGCTCCCTTTAGGGGCCAAGAACAAGTGTGGAATGGGGTACTGGAAAGGTATGAGAAAAAATTGTCCAGGTGGAAAAGTCAATACCTTTCTATAGGAGGTAGACTAACTCTAATCAAGTTTGTTCTGGATGGTTTGCCAACATACGTCATGAGTCTTTTTCCTATACCCAAGAGCATCGAGAAGAAAATCAACAGGGTGAGAAGGTCTTTTTTATGGCAAGGAAACAAGGAAAAGAAAGGATATAACCTGGTCAAATGGGATGTTTTAACCCTCAACATCCAGCAAGGGGGGCTGAACTTAAGGAATCTCAGCAAGCAGAATGAGGCTCTCTTTCAGAAATGGTTATGGAGATTTGGCACAGAAAAAAGAGCTATGTGGAGAAGGTTCATAGAAGGGAAGTATGGCCTACTCTCTCAATGGACAACAAAGGAAGCCAAGGGTACTTTTGGGTGTAGTGTATGGAAAACAATTAGAAGGCTATGGGTTTGTTTCAATAAGAACATATCCATTCATGTTGGTGATGGTTTGAAAACAGATTTCTGGAATGAAGTATGGGTTGGTGAAGACAGCTTGAAAATTCCTTCCCACAACTTTATTCCATAAGTCTACAAAGGGAGGCTACCGTTGCTCAAGCTTGGAGCCCACAAGGGTGGGATCTAACCTTCAGAAGAGGTCTGAATGACTGGGAGATTGAGGAAGTTGCAAGATTACTGGAAGTGCTTCACTCTCATTCAGGTTTATCTTTGAGGCCTGACACTTTGAGATGGAAAATCCAAAGAGAAGGCGTATTTTCAGTGAAATCCTGTTACTGGAAGTCCAACACCTTGTAGACTAGACCAAATAGATGGCCCTGGAAGCTGAACTGGAAGTCTAAAAGCCCACCAAAGGTTGCATGTTTTGTGTGGCTGGTATGTAGGGAGGCTTGTCTAACTCATGAAGTATTACAAAAGAAAGGTTGGCAATCAGTTCCAAGTGTGTTATGTGTGAGAAGGAAGCTGAAAAAATTGATCATCTATTCCTCCATGGTAAAGCAGCAAAGAATTTATGGGACATGTTCTTGGCTATACTAGGAGTCAACTGGGTGATGCCTAGCACAGCTATGGAGCTCCTAAGCAGCTGGAAAGGGATTGGGAGCAGACACAGGGAAGGCCATTGGTGGAAAACCATTCTTGCCTGTATTTGGTGGACTCTATGGAAAGAAAGGAACTTAAGATGCTTTGAAGGGAAAAGAACCAAGTTAAAGAGAATTAGAATGAATTGTATAAGTCTTATATTTTTTTGGTGTAAAGGTAGTCTGATAGTGAGACAATATATTTAGTAGATTTCTTAGGAAACTTGTAATGTACCCTTGAAGTTGGATGTAAGTTTCCATTCATCATTTCTTGGATGATGAAGCTGTTGAAATGAAATACTGTTAACCTTTCAAAAAAATAAAGGACATGGTCCTGTTAAAGACTCATTTGACCTCTACACCAAAAGCTACGACAGAAGATACATGGAACCACCAGGGAAGGAATCTCTCTTTTAGAAGATTGCTAAATGATTGGGAGGTCAAAAGGTGTCTGAAATACTGAAGACACTAGAAGTCTTTCAAGGTATAAGAAATACTGATGATTCAATGGAATTCTTAAAAAAAATTACAATGGAATGGAATGGAAGCAGCAACAAAATGTTTACAGTCAACTCTGCTTATCATCTTCTATCTGATACTAACTACTACTGTTTTTATTGCCCTTGGAAATCTGAAAACCAGTCTCCATCCAAAGTGGTCTGTTTCACTTGGTTGGAGGCTAAGGAAAGAATTTTTGACACATGAAAACTTACAGAAAAGGGGGAACCAATTGACTTCCAGATGGTTTTCTTATCCAGGAAGACGCAGGAAACAAGTCATTTGTTTCTTCACTGCAAGGTTGCTGGTACATTATGGGGGGCTTATCGCAATTATTTGTGTCATTGATTGGATCAAACGGATAATGCAGCAGGTATAACAGGCAGAAGAAGTGGTGGAAGGTTATCCCTGCTAGCATATGGTGGAATGTAGGGAAAGAAAGGAATGCTTGGTGCTCTGAAGACATTATGCTTTTTACAGAAAATCAGGACGAAGTGTCTTTTGTCTCTTCTTTTCTGGTGTAAAGAAAAGCTATGTAGATGATGCTTGGAATCCACGTAAAATGAACGAGGCCTTTTGCAAATGCAAATATTGATGCCAACATCTCCTTGGTGCTGATAAATACATATTGTATCTTTCTCAAAAGAACTCGGTACTTCTTGTCCTTTTCCCAGCAATATAGTATAGTTTTCCAGACAGATCATATTAGAAATCTGATTAACATGGGAGGTCACAGCTGCAGGCAGAAAAGACGAACTAACACGATGAACTTACAGTGCAACTATTGTGGTATCTCAGGCAAATGAAAACATTACACAAATTAAAGGTTCCTTTTGCTTTTTGGGAGGATGTTTTTGGGTGGTAGCCGGAACTGTGGAAAAGCTAGGGAGGCCAACTTTCTGTTTGGATGGAGGCATAGGGAACCAGAGAGGAAAAACTGATGCAAAGGGAACATACACATCCATTGGTGCTTCATATGTACAGAGACATCTCATGATTACTCAAAGTTAAACTCAAATAATAAGAGGAGTGACTCAAATCCTTAAAATTGTGGTATCTTATGTTGAATCTATTAGGACTATGATGGGCCAATCCTAAAACTGTGGAAAGATACTGACAAGTTGGAGAACAAGGGGTAAGAGATGTAGAAGCAAAAGAGCTTGCAACAAGCGGTGACTAAGCGGAAACAGAAATTTCAGAACAGATGTAGACTACTTCATGAAATTGCAAATGATTCTACATGACACCCCCACTTGTACAGATCAAGAAAAAACTCTTCTTAGGTTTTGATGCATATGCCTCTTGATATAGGAATCACGTTTGTAGTCAAAAACAATTATGAAGGAATTCTGTTTGAAGTAACAATGAATCATTTACTTGTTAAGAAATGAAGGCGAACACAAAAAGGAATCATCACAATACCAGGTCACCTGATCAGCGAGTAGTTAATGTGCATTCATTTGATACAAAAACTTTTAGGGAACCACTCTGCCAGCCATAGCAGCAAAATGATCCTACTACATTTACCAAAAAGGAAACAAGACTCCTTAAAACAAGTTGGAACAATTTGGACATCTTAAGAGAAAAGGTTGCACAAAAATAAGATGGAATAGAATTCTGGCAGTATGACATTCAAAGACAAGGGGTAGTTTATATAAATCAACCAGCTATCTCATCAAGGAACAAAATGGATTTCATTTGTTGGGAAGTCAAAGAGCCATGATTTACTGGCACTTTTAAACTAAAGCACATAAACTGTGAGCAGCTATATATCAAACAAGGAAAAATAACTATAAACACAAACAATAATTAGATGGGTAGGAATTGCACAAAATATAATGAAAAGAATACATAACAACGAGAAACAAAATGCAAACATTTTTACACAGCTAAGGAATCAATCAGACGTAACATAGAAAATAGGAGTCTATGACACACAACTAATAAAAGAACGTAAGGTCCTTTCTTGGACTATCAAGGGCAATCAAGATAAATCAGAGACCTAAATCTTATGGTGAATATTCCATGTAGTTAGCAAGAAAACATGGGTAATCAGATGAAGCAGAAACAACAATAATAGATCAACCTTAGAGGTTGTGGTAGCACGAAACTCACCTACACTTTTAAAATGCAAGTGCATTACCAGGTATGGTATACACCCACTTCTCCCTATCCCTCTACTAGCAAAAGAGCACCAAGTACACACCTGGGCATAGCATAAGCCCATCTATTTATTCTTTCTTTCTTTATGACAAAGGAATTCGTCAAACGTCCACAGCCTTCAAAACTCAGGATAATGGACAATGGATCTGCCCTCTACCCTTCTACACTTAAAAACAAGACTTAGTTCGCATGGCGCAGAGCTCAAAGCTGTGACCTAAGTACTAACAAGTTCCTCAACCTTAGAGGTTTTGGGAGAACATCAGTAATTAGTCATCCTTGATCAAGTCCGGTATACACCCACATCTCCCTACTCCTCAACTAGCAAAGGAGCACCTCCCACAATCAACAACTACCAAATACCTCCGTCTACCAATGCCAGGACAGAAATGTATACACTAAGATTCGAGTTTAACAAAATAGATATCATTAGCAAAAGGGAAAGGGTTGTGGCAGAAACAAAACACCCCATCATAAACCCAAATTCAACAATAGTTGGTGTTAGAATTCATTGCAACATAGGGGATAAAAGTTTTTGTCTAATAATTATATATACAACAATAAATACATACAGTTCTATTCCGACCGGAGATCGCTGCTGGAGAAGAGAAGAGAAGAGAAGAAGACCAGACAGAAGAATCTGGCAAGAAATGACGTTGGATCAAATTTGGGCTCTAATTTGTTTGTTGGGTTTTCCATCAGACCCACTACACAGAATTTGGACTTGATAGCCCATTGGACCTCCTCACACCCAACATTTCTAAATTGGAACAGTTACTTTGGCGGTTGGGTGGGAGGGGTGGGGGAGTAGGTTTTTTTTTTTTTGGGAGTATTTACGTAAATAATACGTTATATATTAAATATTATTATTATTTTAGAATGTATTTTTTTGTTATAATATATAGTATATTTTATTAATAAATTACAAAAGATTTTTTCTATTTTTTGTCTTTTTCTCTTTCTTTAATTCTTTCTCTTTCCTTTCTTTCCTTTCTTCTCTTTGAGTAAACCCCCAAATTGGACCCTAAACTTGGCATTATTTTGTAAGTTGGAACTTAAACTTTCATAGTGCATAAATAGGACCCTCAACTTGGCAATTCTGAACAAGTAGGCACAGGGTGCTGACGTGGCACAGTGAGTGAAGTACACTCGCGGGGGGCGCGTGAAAGACTTAATTTTGACCAGTCCAATGGCAAAAAATGGGTAATTTGACCCTTTTACTCCTGCCACATTTCTATATATATATACTATTTATTTTCAAATTAACATACACTTTCTTCTTCTTCTTCATTTTATTAA
>JAPFFP010000009.1:2062422-2082314 GCA_026153255.1 Solanum medicagineum | reverse complement strand
ACATCAACATCTGAGTACTATCAAGGGATCCTATCTGAGAGTTTCTCGGACCTATAACTATCACCTATTATCCCATAATGATATAATGAACCGATGTCGTTGCCACATTCGTCCAATACCTTGCTAGGATAGAGGGCGTGCATTATTGGATCCAGAGTAGAAATAACATCAAGTCCTCTTTTGGGACTAAGGAAACATCTATTTCTCACCGTTCAATCCTCACCTACACTGGCCACGTAGTTATGAGTGCGAGTGGGACTCACTCTTACCCATTTCGGCATTCGATACTCCTCCCATAGACTCAATATATGCATAAACATTATCATTAACTTTGTCATCCTTTAGTCTCCTTTGGACTTAGAACATCAATTCATTCCTCATTCATCAACTCAAGAAATTAGGAAATATTCCTTTAACATTACATTCAACCTCCTTAAGATTCTAAGGATATCAATCTTATCAATCGTCAACTCAAGTGATTGGGAACATCCTCTTAGGATGGTTTATATAGTCTTAAGACTCCATGAACATCAATTTCCTCAACGTCATCATCAACATCCACATACCATAGCTTCAATCATACATTATAAGTACATTCTAACCATCGAGGCTCTAGACCCATTTTCCTAAGTTCATTCTTAAAATCTTTAATAAAGTAGCATAAAGAGTTATATGAAATAATACATAATAAATCAATTTTGCAGTAAATTGAATTGTGAAGAATAGTTCATAGAAAATCAGTATTTCAGTAAATTAGTTTTGTGATGACCATCAATATGAGAAAACATAATATAAGAATAGTTTTTCAAAAATTACTCAAGCAAATTACATATATGAACACAAGACATACATCTACCCATCTACTGTAAGATTGGGAACATGAATGACCAAATCCATATTTTGAGTTAGCCTTACATATCTGGGATGAATAACAGTACAAATCTGCACAAGAATCAAACCCCAATCCTCAAGATTTCTCGCTTCCTTCTTCTTCTTCCTTAATGTTGTCTCAAGGAAACTGGGTTATTAAACCCCTTCATGAAGAGAAAGGACTCTTATAATTAGATGTGGGACTTTGGGATAGGTGGGAAAGTCCAAAATGTCCTTCCTAAAATAAAGAAGACAATTTTCACCCAGAAATACACTATCCGAGTCGCGCCTGGGGAGTGAACAGGTATAAATTTTTCCAAAAATCCCCTGAACTAATTTTTCTCCACCTGTCGAAAATTTTCAAAAATTAACATAAGTGTCAGTGTGTGTCATGCCTTGGGCATGGACTGACACTCTCTTTGAATTAATTAGTAAAAATTATTTTTCGACCTAGTTGCTCTAAAATTAAGTCGAGGCCATTTTCCCATTCAGTTTTTCACGCTGATCACAAATTTAGTCTCAGTTTTCCCATTTGAGCTTGGGAAGACACGTTTTGCGCATGATTACTTTCTAGGGTCATTTCAATAATTTCACGGGGTGTTACATCATCTCCCCCTTGGGATCATTCGTCCTCGAGTGATGAGTAAAGGTAGGATTAAGGTATGAGTAGACTCAAGACTCATCTCAATACTTACTCGAAATCCTTGAATTCTCAGCTACCGCTCACCCTCTATAACCTCTTTAGCCTCAAGAATAGAATAACACATCAATTCAAGAACGAAAACTTCAATTAAGTCAAGGATAGGGACATCACCTTTGACATTATCATCATTTGGCATTGGCATGAATAAGTGTGGGTATTTGACTCTCATAGCTTCTTCGGCTTCCCATATAGCTTCCTCATTAAACTAGTTTCTCTATAGAACTTTAACGGAGGCTATCTCTTTATTCCTCAGCTTATGGACTTGACGATTAAGGATTTGGACTGGAATTTCCTCATAGGACAGATTATCTTTCACTCCCGTGCTCTCAATAGGGATTTCCAAAGCAGGATCACCCAAACATTTCTTTATGTTGAATACGGATGAATCCTGTTTAACTCAGAAGGCAAGTCTAGCTAATAAGTGACCATTCTAATCCTCCTCACAATTTGATAGGGTCCAATGTAGCATAGACTAAACTTTTCCTTCTTACCAAACCTCATGACACCCTTCATAGGCGACACTTTCAAGTATACCCAATCATCTACTTCGAATTCCAAGTCCCATCAGTGTAAGACTTTTGGCTACTTCGTGTACTCTTCAACCTTTCTCTAATGACCTTCACCTTCTCTATGGACTGGTGGACAAGATCAGGTTCAATCAATTCAGCTTCACCAACCTCAAACTACCCAATCAGTGATGTACACCTTTTCCCATACAAAGCTTCATAAGGGGCCATTTGGATACTTGTATGATAGCTATTATTGTATGAAAATTCGATCAATGATAGATGATCATCCCAATTTCTCTTAAAGTCGAGGACACAAGCTCTCGACATATCTTCTAATGTTTGAATGGTGCGCTCTGCCTGACCATCCATCTGAGGGTGGAAGGTTGTACTCAGATTTACTTTGGTACCCAATCCCTTTTGAAAGGATCTCCAAAATTGGGAGGTGAATTGAGCTCCACTGTTTGAGATGATAGATAAGGAGACCCCATGCAACCTCACAAGTTCACAAGTGTACAACATAGCATATTCCTCAGCTGTATTAGTTGTCTTGACCGCCAAGAAGTGGGCTGATTTAGTCATTCTATCCATAATCACCCATATCGAGTCATGTTGCTTTTGGGACCTTGGTAAGTCGATAATGAAATCCATGTTGATCATCTCCTACTTCCACTTTGGAATTTCAAAGTTTTGAGCTAATCCACAAGGTCTTTAATGTTCAACCTAGACCTGTTGATAATTAGGACACTTAGGGACAAATTCAGCAATGTCCTTCTTCATCCCATTCCACCAGTAAACCTCTCAAGTCATGGTACATCTTGGTGGAGCCAGGATGGATGGAATATCTGGAGCTATGAGCTTCAACCAAGGTTCTCTCTCAAACACCGTCAACATCGGGCACACACAATCTACCCTGGTATCTCAACACTCCATTTTCCCCTTTGGAGAAAACTATTACTTATTGCTTATGTACGTCTTCTTTCAATTGGAGTAACAAAGGATCTTGGTCCTGCTTTTCCTTCACCTTTAACACTAAGGATGAAGCAGACTCACTCTAGATATTGACTCCACCTTTATTATTCTTCTCAAGTTGCACTCCCAGTTGGGCCAATCTATGCACTTCCCTAGCCAGTTCTTTCTTCCCTTCCTCCACATGAGGAGTGCTACCCATGGACAACCTACTAAGAGCATCAACAACAATGTTAGCCTTACCTGGGTGGTAGAGAATGCTCATGTCATAATCCTTGAGCAACTCCAGCCATCTCCTTTTCCTTAGGTTGAGCTCTTTCTGACTGAAGACATACTACAAGCTTTTGTGGTCAGTGAACACATCCACATGTACTCCATACAAGTAGTGGCGCCAGATCTTATGTGCAAATACTACTGCTGCCAACTCGAGATCATGAGTGGGATAGTTATTCTCATGTATCTTAAGTTTCCAAGAATCATAGGCTATCACCTTCCCTCTCTGCATCAGCACACAACCCAGTCAACTCTGGATGCATCACAATATATCATGAAATCTTCCATCCCATCGGGCAATGTCAATACTAGTGTTCTAGTTAGTCTCGTTTTCAACTCTTAGAAACTCTCCTTGCATTCTTTAGACCACTAAAACTTAGCATTTTTCTGAGTCAATTTGGTCAATGGTGTAGAAAAGGAAGAAAACCCCTCAACAAATCTACGGTAGTAGCCCGCCAACCCCAAGAAACTCCATATTTCAGTGGGAGAGGTCGGCCTGGGCCAGTTCTTAACTGCTTCCATCTTATGGGCATCTACTCGAATACCATCACCCAAGATAACATGACCTAAGAAGGCCACGGATTTGATCCAGAACCCACATTTCGAAAACCTTGCATACAATTTATGATCTTTAAGAGTTTGCAGAACCACTCGAAGATGATTAACATGTTTCTCTTCATCCTTAAAATATACTTGGATATCATCAATGAATACGAACATGAACATATTAAGGTACGGTCTGAATACCCTGTTCATCAAGTCCATGAAAGCTGAAGGTACATTAGTCAACCCAAATGACATGACCAAGAACTCAAAGTGGCCATATTTAGTCCTAAAGGTTGTCTTTAGAATATCACATTCTCTTACTTTCAACTGACGGTAACCCGATCTTAGATCTATCTTGGAGAAACAAGTGGCACCCTGAAGTTGGTCAAACAGATCATCTATCCTGGGAAGAGGATACTTATTCTTTATTGTGACCTTGTTCAGCTGCCGATAGTCTATACACATTCTGAAAGATCCATCTTTCTTGCGCACGAATAGGATGGGAGCACCCTAAGGAAAAACACTAGGTCTTATGAAACTTTTTTCTAGCAAGTCTTTCAATTTCCCTTTCAATTCAGCGGGGGCCATCCTATACGGTGGAATTGAGATAGGTTGGGTATTGGGGAGAACATCAATCCCAAAGTCAATATCCCTATCAGTAGGGACTCCAGGCAGATCCTCAGGAAACACTTTGGGAAACTCATTTACAATCTGGACCGACTCTAAAGTGGGGGACTCAATATCATTAGACTTAACTCGCACGAGGTGGTAGATACACCCTTTAGAGATTAGCTTCCCAACTCTAAAGTAGGAGATAAACTTGTCTTTAGGTGCAACTGAACTTCCTTTCCACTCTAAGATAGGTTCATTAGAGAATTGAAACCTAAAAATCCGAGTCCTACAATCAATAGATGCATAACAGGCATGAAGCCAATCCATGCCAAGGATCACATCAAAGTCAATCGTCTCCAATTCTACCAAGTCAGCCAAGGTATTTCTATGATAAATAGATACTACACAATCCCTGTAAATCCTCTCAGCTAAGATACATTCACCCATAGGAGTGGAAACAACAAAATGTTCAACCAAACATTCGGGAAGAATCCCAAATCTACTAGCCACATAGGGAGTTACAAGAGTAGAGTGGCTCCCGAGTCAAGCAATGCATAACAATCAAAAGTAAAGACTTAAAGTATACCCGTAACAACATCTGGAGCAGCTTTCGGATTGTGACTAGTCTGCATGGCATAAAGATGGCTAGTCTCGCCTTATGTACCCGTAGTAGTAGCTCTCTGATGACTGCCAACTGGGGGCTCTGCAGAGGACTGTGCTCTATTACTTTTTTCACCCCCGTCTCCTCTTTGGGCAATCATACTGAAAGTGACTAGTTTGCCCATATAGGTAGCAAGCACCTGTGCCCATACAACACTTACCTAGATGAAGCTTCCTACAATTGCCACAGGTGACTTTCCCTTCGTACCTTGTGTCATAATAGCTTGAGATTGAGAACCCTGGGCCCTGAAATTCTGATGGCCATAAGACATCTGATGATACCTATTTTGTTGGATAGGTGCACTCGCTGCAGAGGGTGCATAGCGAGAAGACCTCTTCTGAAAGTAGGATTTATCACCCTTATTCTGTGTTTGTTGGCTAGGCCCATGCCCTGCTGACTTTGCCTTCCTGCTCATCTGCTCATCTGCTCTTCTCTAACCCTCTTTTTATCTTCCTCAGTTTGCTGGGCATATACCATCATTCTGGAAATGTCCATACCTGGAATCAGCAACGCTGCCTTGCATTCCTTTTTCACATGCCTGCTCAACCCAGACACAAATTTCCTTATCCTTACTCTCATGTCTTGGACCATCTCTGGAGCATACTTGGATAGCTTGATGAACTTAAGGATGTATTCCTTAACAGTCATCCCCTCCTTTTTTAAGTTCACAAACTCCTCAACCTTCACCTCCCTCAACTCTTGGGGAAAGAAATGGTCAAGGAAAGCAGCTTCAAACTCATCCCACTCCGTAGGCTCAACATCATCACCTTTACTGTCCTCTCATTGGTGTTCCATACATTTGCAACATCTTTCAGCTGGTAGGAGACAAGCTCAACCCCTTCAACCCTACTAACATGCATGGCCCTCAAAACCTAATATATCTCGTCGACGAAAATTTGTGGGTCCTCCTTAACTTTCGACCCCTTGTACACTGGAGGGTTCATCCGTAAGAAGTCCTTGAGTCTGGTTGAAGCTGTGGGCTCCTGTGAACTAGAGCTAGGAGTCTGAGGACCTCGACTGTTACCTTGGAAGGCCACTAGCTGAGTAAGCATGGTAATGACTCTTCTAAACTCGGCCTCTAAAGTGCGAGCTAGTTGTGGCTGTGCAAGGGGTGCCTGTGGGACCTCAACAGTCCTGGCAGGAAGACCCCATCTTCTTGCCTCTGTCTGAACCAGGACCTCTCGTTGGGAGTTCTCAGCAGTTGGGGCTAAGGCATCTCTCTGAGCAGCAGTTCGTTTTAGAGGCATATTCTGCAAACGCTTAACACATGAATTAGAAAGGAGCTTTCATAGAGTTAAACTCTATCACACGAACTCAGATCATAGAAGAAGGGTAACACTTCCTAATGTCCTATAGCCTTCTGCTTATGAAGTGTGGTGCAAAACACACCCACAAACAAGACTCTACTAGAGACGGCTTCATAGACTCCCTAGGACACTTGAACTCTGTGTTGTGATACCAAGTTTGTCACGCCCCAGGAGGGTACCCTATGCGTAACTAGCACTCAGAAACTATTGCTAGTCCCCGAGCAAACCACTTAGCTTCATTACATTCGTCCAACCATTAGTTTAGCAGAAGACATCAGAACTTAACAAATTATCAGTAGAGGGCTATCCTATCTCATAACCTCAATGTCGAAAAATAGAGGCCATAGGCCACAAGATTGACCATCACGTCCATCACATAAAATGAAATGAAGAAACATCAGTCTAAAAAGGGAGAAAAGTACCCAACATCAATCCATCATCTCTCTGTGTCTATGAAGCCTCAATAGTTAACAGACTGGATGGTACTATGACAGGCCATGACTACTACAAACTCAGAATGACTCAAAGCATAAAGAAAAGAAATAAAAGACATCCTCCGAATGCAAGGGACGACTTACCAAGTCTCTGTAGCTGAAAGCCTCTGAACCTCAAAGGATCGTCTGTTGAAGTTCTCTGTCTAATGAATTTGCATCATGAAACGATGCAGCACCAAAAGGGCATCAATATGTGGAATGCAAGGTATGTAAATGGGCTAAAAGTAAGTGAAATAAACATGATAACATAGAACAACATCAGCTCATCAGGTGCTCATTTCATCTCAGAATAAGGAATAGATACTTTCACATTAACATCCGTCAAGACTCATACCATCACATCAATATCTGAGTACTATCAAGGGGAACCTATCTGGGAGTTTTTCGGACCTACAACCATTACCTATAAGCTGGTAATGATACAACCAACCGATGTCATTGCCACATCTGCCCAATACCTTGCCGGGATAGAGGGTGTGCATTATTGGATCCAGAATAGAAATAACATCAAGTCCTCTTTTGGGACTAAGGAAACATCTGTTTTTTTACGATTCAATCCTCACCTACGCTGGCAACGTAGTTATGAGTGCGAGTGGGACTCACTCTTACCCATTTTAGTACTCGATACTCCTCCCATAGACTCAATATGCTCATAAACATTAGCATCAACTTTGTCATCCTTTAGTCTCCTTTGGACTTAGAACATCAATTCATTTCCCGTTCATCAACTCAAGGAATTAGGAAATATTCATTTCAGATAACATTCAACCTCTTTAAAATTCTAAGGATATCAATCTCTTTAATCGTCAACTCAAGTGATTGGGAACATCCTTTTAGGATAGATTATATAGTCTTAAGACTCCATGAACATCAATTTCCTCAACATCCACATACCACAACTTCAATCATACATCATAGTACATTCAGACCATCAAGGCTCTAGACCCATTTTCCTAAGTTCATTCTTAAAATCTTTAACAAAGTAGCATAAAGAGTTATATGAAATAATCCATAATAACTCGATTTTGCAGTAAATTAAGTTGTAAGGAATAGTTCATAGCAAATCAGTATTTTAGTAAATTAGTTTTGTGATGGCCATCAATATGAGAAAACATAATATAAGTATAGATTTTTGAAAATTACTCAAGCAAATTACATACATGAACTCAAGATATACATCTACCCATCTACTGCATGATTTGGGCACATGGATGAACAAATCCATGCTTTAAGTTAGTTTTACATACTTGGGATGAAGAACACTATAAATCTGCACAAGAATCAAACCCCAAATCCTCAAGATTTCTCACTTCCTTCTTCTTCTTCCTCAATGTTCTCTCAAGGAAAATGGGTTTTGGAACCCTTTTCTGAAGAGAAGCGACTATGATAATCAGATTTGGGACTTTGGGATAGGTGGGAAAGGTCCAAAATGCCCTTCCTAAAATAAAGAAAACAATTTTTCAGGCAGTGATAAATTTCAGTACAGATAATGGATTTTTTTTTAAAAATAAATTTTTAATTTTTTTTATTGGGGGCAGGGCTTGGGAGGTGCGGGTGGGGGTGAGGGGAACTGGGGGGATCAGAATAGGAATGATTTCAAAAAATGCAAAATTGTTTTTTGAAAACAAAGTTTTAATCTTATTTTATTTAAAAAAATCGAGAAGGGAGATTATAGTATGGATGAAATAAAAAAACCAATCTGAAATTGGATAAAGGTTTTAAAAAGATATTTTTCTTAATTTTTGAAAGGAAATTATTTTTCTTAAATTTGAGAAAAATAAATTAATTTGAAAAATATTTAATTCAACAAAACAGAGAAAATACTTTCTGAGAAATATTTTCGTTCATACTAAACACACCCAAGATGAAAAAATTAGTAAACCCATCACCCATAATTAAGCAACCCATTTGAAAAAATAAGTTTAAAAATATAAAATAGAAAAAAGGGAGGACCCTCCTCTCTACTAGCTTCGTTTGATTTATCCCACGAAGGAAGCAATTTCATGATAACCAAAGATTGTTGAAAAAATTGATCACGATTAAACGCCGGCTGTGAGATTAGATGACATATGTTGCCGGCGTTGACCGACACCGGAGATTTGCATCCGCGTAAAGGTCAGTTTTTTAACGCTCAATCTTTATATAATAATCTTTCAGAGCACAAAATAGCTTCAATGGATCACAATCTTGGGATCACTTCATCGGATTTGAATCCGTCTCCATTTGGTTCTTCTGCTCCTTCAAGGCTGCAAAAACCCAGATTGTATAGAAAGAAATACACGGGTGCTCATAGAAAGGACCAAGTGTTCGACCCTTTTAAGGGCGTTAGGGAAATTCAAGAAATGAACATGGGTCATGTAGAGTCGGTTTCTGGGGTAGTTGGGAATGTGGGTTCTGCTTCTGGGGTTGATAGGGGTAGTGGGGATGTTGGTAATGAAGGATTTGTTATTGGAGCTAGTCGAAGTCCTGGTTTGTTTGGAGCAAATTTGAGCAATTCTCATGGAAATATAGGGGAAGGAACAGTTCCTGTTGATGAAATGAGGAAACTCAAAATTGAAAGTGAGAAGAAAATGAATGTGGGCGGTGGTGTAAACAATTTGGTTTCCGGTGCTGATGAGGGAGGGTCTTTTGTGTTTACAGGTGGCGATGCGAAACTTGATGAAATGGTAAGCAAGGAGGTGGAGAACAAGTTAAATATCAAAAGTGAGGAAACCGATGACTCTTCACGCAATATGGACAGTGTAAAATCCAAGTATAATGTGTTTGGCAGCTTCTCGAGTAGTGAAAATGTTGATAATAAAATTGGTGGGGGTGTAGGAGTTGAACTCTTGAATGCGGTGGAAAAATTGAATATCAAAGGAAGAACTGAGAATGACATGAATGACTATGCATATAAACAAAGAGGCCCTCTAGGTGGAAAATCAGAGACATTGCTCCATGATAAGATGAAGAACATGCATATAAATGAGCCTATGTGTTATGTTGCTAATGAGAATGTAAAAGTTGATCCAAGTGGAAATGCTGTTGATAAGTGTGCCAGTGTAATTTCCGATTCAATTCCTTCAGGATTCTCATTTCAGGCAGGGACACAGAATAATCACTTTACTAATCAGGTTCATCCAGGCCCTCATAGGGCTGCAATTTCAACCTCCTCATTTCCCTCCTTTAATATTCCCAGTGAATCTATTATGGGTCCTTTTGAAGCACCATCAACTGATAGAACTGGAAAGAAGGTTGACTTTGTTTTCACTACTAAGTCTGATGGTATGCTAAATCAAAATCTCACACCAACTACTAAAGGAAGCTTAAATAAGAAAGTTGAAACTAGAAGGGAAGCAACTAGAGATCCCAGATACAAGAAAAAGAAAGTGAAACCTAAGCAAACACTCACAATGCCTATGAACTTTGCTCAAGACTTTGCCTTCAGAGGAAGTTCGGAAGAGAATGCTGAACCTTCCGAGCCGTATTCACCAATGGATATTTCTCCATATCGTCAAACACCAGCAGATAATACACTTTCAAGAGGAACTTCTGTGGCTTCTGATGAGTCGTTTATTCTAAATGAGAATTCTGGATATAGTGAATCATGCTCTGCAGTTCCAAATGATATAACAGATGAAGATCTGATAGATGCAACAGTACGGATGAATCTCAGTGAAAATGATGTCACATGTACTGGAACACAAGAAGTAGAATCTAGATGCTCTAGTCATCATGGTGTAGATATGGGCGGTCCTCCTGAAGAGTCTACATCTATATCTGGGGCTGAGACTGAAAGCTTCAAATCTGCTACAGAGCATTTGGATTATAGTACTGATTCTTTCATAACTGCAGCAGATGCTGAAGTGACATCTAAATCATCAACAATTGAGAGACAAGATAGTGATGGGGGAAGCCAGTTTAATGTTGCTTCAAATGTAGAAGAGGCTTATCAGGGTAGCTTCATATTTGCTGCACCCTCTATCGGTCAAAGTCAGATAGCAGCAGCAACACGCCAACAGAAGAAGAAAAATCGAACGAAGCTCATTAATGACTCGTCTAGTTCAACTACAAAATTGTCTTACTCCTCGTCACCTGGGCAATTTTTTCAAGCGTCTGGACCATCTCCTCTTTCATCTCCCACTCAGGTTAAGAAAGGAGATACACCTACTATAATAAACCATAGCCAGGGCAATAATGAACAAGCTAGGATCAAGGAGGTCAACCATGAAACAGTTGCTGCAAGCATGGCTGCTCAGGAAGCATGTGAAAAATGGCGATTGAGGTACAAATTACTGTTTTATTCTTAATCATCGAGCGGTCTACCTTGATCAAAGTTAGGATGAAATTTTGGGCCTATACTGTTACTGGATTCACTCCGTGTTAGTTCATGTTGTATTTCCTATCATACATGCCAATTTCTTCTTCTTCTGTTCAATATCAGGGTGTGATTGTTCAGTCACTTATCCCTTGTGTATTTATATCCAAAGTTCATACTTGTGATGTGAATTTATATCAGGGGGAATCAAGCCTATGCAATTGGGAACTTATCTAAAGCAGAGGAATGCTACACACAAGGACTGAACTGTGTGTCCGAAAGTGACACATCCAAGAACTGTCTTCGGGCTTTAATGTTATGTTATAGCAACCGTGCAGCAACACGCATGTGTCTCGGAAGAATGAGAGAAGCACTAGAGGATTGTATGAAGGCTGTTGCATTGGATCCGAACTTTTTCAGGGTCCAAGTTCGAGCTGCAAAGTAAGTTCCATGTGTTATTCATTTTACCTTCTGTTTGTCATAAGTTTCTTCAGTATCTATGTTTTATTTTGTCTAGCTTCCTCTTACCTTTTGAAGATTCGGTTTGCTGACAGGCCTTGAGTATAAATATGTCTGTTTTAATCAATCACAGCATATGAAACACATATAATATTGCCTTGAAAAGTAGCTTACTATTCTGTCATTCTTGTTGGGTAAACTTTCCTTTGAGATGCCTTTTTAACAAAAGCCATCTCTATTGTGATAATTTTAGTTACTCCCGCCGTCGAATTTATGTTTCACCCTTTGCTTGGCACAGTGTTTAAGAAAAAAACGAGGACTTTTGAAACTTGTGGTCTAAAATAATCCTTAGATATGTGTTGGTTGAGATTCATCTCATTAAGGGTAAAAGAGGATATTTAAAGTTAAATTATGTATAATTATAGTAACATGACATTCTTTTTGGGACGGAATAAAAAGGAAAATGTGCCACATAAAATGGGACAGTTGGGAATTCTAACTCCCAATTGATAATGAGAGTAAAAATTCTTTCTTGGAATGTAAGGGGGGTTAAATGGAGAGAGCGAAAGGGGGATAATGAAAAGACTATTAAAGCAATGCAAGCTGATGTTCTAGTTCTTGTTGAGACAAAATTAGAGGGACCAATAGATAACATTTTACAAGCATTTGGAGTAACAGATAGATGAGGGTGTTGATGAAGGAGGCTCAAGGGAGTAGCAAGTAGATTTTAATACTATGGGATTGGAGAATCTAGAGTAGGGAGTTGTTTCTGAATGGAAACCAAAGCATAAATGAAAAATTCTCAGGAGTAAATGATGATTTCTGCTGGTATCTCAGTGAGTTATATGCAGATTGCAATAGAGTAAGCATGAAAGTACTATGGAAAGAGGGTAGCATTGTTATGGGGGAAAATAGGGAAGTTTCAATTAGCAGTACAAAGGTTGATATAGCTCTTTGGAAACACAATAGAAATGAGATATTCTGTAAAAAGTTCCCACACAAGAAGTCTCCAAGCGACTAATACAAATACTCAACGCAAGCGGAATAATTTTTGGGAGGCAGCATTCCTACCAAAGTTAAGTGCTTTGCTTGGTTGTTTATCAAAAAGGCCTGCCTAAATCAAGAAGTGCTGCAGAGGAAGGGAAGGCAATTGGTTCCTAGGTGTTTCTTGTGTATGGTGACTGAGGGACAGGCAAGCACCTTTTTTGCATTGCAAGTACATTGCTCAGCTTTGGAATTTGTTTCTCAACACACTGGATATTGCTGGTCCATGCCTGAGCATACAACAGACCTTCTTAGCTGCTGGATTAGCAGAGGGGGAAATAAGAGCCAAAAGAGACGATGGAGATTAATTTTTTCATGTATATGGTGGTCAGTATGGAGAGAGAGAAATGCTAGATTTTTGGAAGATAGGTCCAATTCCATTGATAAAGTCAAATGGAATTCTATTGTAACTTTACTTTTTTGGTGTAAACAACTATACACAGAAGATACCAAATAGATTATAGATCTGATAGGGAGTCTGTAATCTGACTTTTTCGTGGTGGCCAGCCTATCCTTAATGCTGAAGAATACACTCTTAGCAGTTTAAAAAAAAACATGTTATCTTTCTAAAAAAAAAAGAGTGCGCTATGGAAAGAGCTGCTAGAGATGAAGCATAACATTAGTGGGCCTTGGCTTGTGTGATGATTTTAATGTCAATAGATATCCATCAAAGGGAACAAGTTGTCACAGGCAGACTGGTGCTATGACAAAATTCTCATTTGCATTGAAGAAATGGAGATGGTTGATCCTCCTTTATGTGGAGGCTCTTTTGCTCGGAGAAAGGGACAGGATCATACTTGTACTTCGAGAACAGATAGATTTCTATACTGTTGTGGTGGTGGTGGTGGGGGTGGGGGGTGGTGGTGGTGGGGGATTTTAGTGGGTGTTTGGATTGACTTATTCTTTTAGCTTTTGGCTTTTAACCACTTTTAAGTTTTGGAAGTGTTTGAGTAACCCAAAAAAGTTGAAAAAGTATAAAAAAAGTCAAAAAGACAAAAGTTGGAAGTTTCCAACTTATGGCTTTTGTTAACCTTTACATCACTTAACTTACTCTGATAACTTAGATCAACCTCCCCAAAATTGCTTTTAATCATAATCCTATTGTGCTATCCTGTGGAGATGAAGGGTGGAGAAAGTCTTTTAATTTAGATAAATTTGAAACATGCTGGTTATAAGTGGAGGGTTTCAAAAGAAGGTGAAAGAGTGGTGGGAGCCATTTAGTGTGATTGGCCGACCAGGTTATATTTTGGCTGAAAAGTTAAAAATGTTGAAAGTGAAGCTTAAGGAATGGAGCAAAATCATAAGGGTTTATTGAACAAAGGAGGGAAGATATTCTCAATCAAATCTCAAGTTGGGAAATATTTCAGGAACAAAGGCTCCTTCCTGATGATAGAAATATTGCAGAAGACACATCTTGGCATGGAATTTGAAGATGTGGCAAGGAAGGAAGAATTACTTTGGAAATAGAGATCTAGAATTCAATGGCTAATACAAGGTGACAAGAGCACCAAATTTTTCACGGAATTGCAACTTCTCATGAAAGATTCAACTCTGTAGATCAATTGGAAGTGGATGGAGCTGTTACTAAGAATCAAGTTGTGATCAAAGGGAATATTTGAACTTGTGTGTAATGTGGAGAGCTCCCTGCCTTGATGGCTATCCAATGGTGTTCTTCCAGACTTTTTGGCTCTGTTGAAGGAAGATATCATCAATATTATTCATTTTTTTCATTCCAATTATGTTTTTGAGAAAAGCTTTACTGCAACTTTTATTGTTTTAGTCCCAAGGAAACCCGGAGCATTAAAGTTAAGGATTTTAGGCCAATCAATCTAGTGATGAGAGTTTACAAGATCATTGCTAAACTATAGGGTAAAAGGCTCAAAAATGTGGTGTCTAAATTGATCAACAAACATCAAATGGCTTTGGTAAAGGGTAGGCAAATCACGGCTAAACACAAGTTGCTAGTGAATGCATTATTCGGAAAGCTTATGACCATGTGAATTGGTCTCTCTTTTTGAATACTCACAGACAAATGAGATTTGGTAGCAAATGGTTGAACTGGATTGAGGTGTCTACGAAAACGGTTAAGTTTTCTGCCCTTGTGAATGAGGAACCTGTGAGCTTTTTTAAATCAAAAAGAGGGCTGAGACAGGGGGACCCTCCTTTTTTATTCATTTTGGTAATAGAAGTCTTTGATGGTATGATGAGGATTGCAACACAGAATAGATGGATTAAAGGTTTTCAGGTTGGAGGTTGAGGTTGGGAAGAAAAAGAAGTGTTCCATATGCTCTATGCGGATGAAACTACCATTTTTGTGAACCTACAACAAAAGAGATAAGCTACATCAGAGTGATTTTGGTTTTGCTTGAAGTAGTTTCAGGTTTGAAAGTTAACTGAGGAAAATTAGTCTATTTCCTATAAATGAGGTCCCTCAAATCCAACAACTAGCATGTATATTGGGATGTAGACTGGAGCATTTGCCTACTATATATTTTTGGCATGCCCTAGGTAGAAAACACGATACAATGGAGATATTGGATGGTATTTTGGAGAAAACAAAAAAGAAACTTGCTAGATGGAAGGCACAAACCTATCCCTAGGGGGGTAAAGCGGTCCTTATTAACTCAGTTTTCAATTGTTTCCCTACCTATGTGATGTCCTTGTTCCCAATCCGAAGAAAGGTGGTGAAAAAACTGGACAAGCTTAGGAGGAACTTACTATGCAAAGGTAATAAGGGAAGTTTCAGTAACGTAAGACAACTGCCTTTGCGAAGGCTGGCGTCTGATCATGTGCCTATTGCACTTCAATGTGGTAGCTGGGAGATCCCAAAATCTTATTTCAAATTCCAGAATTGGTGGTTGACAAAAGAAGGTTTTGTGGACAAATGTGGAATTCTTTTGAGTTCGCAAAGAGTCCTGATTACATCTTAGCCTCCAGACTTAAATCCCTCAAAGGAAAGCTCAAGGAATGAAGTAGGTGTGATCAAAGCAATTTGGAACTTCAAAAGTCAAGATTGCTTAATCAAATGGCTGATCTGGACTCAATTCTGGATTTTAGGATCCTGAAGAGGAAGTTGCTAAATAGCAGAGTTATATTTGGAATAGGAAGAAGTCCTAAAAAGTGAGGCGAGTATATGGAGACATAAATCAAGGAAACTATGGTTCAGGGGGGGTGATAAAACCAATAAGCTTTTTCATCAATCAACAAATGCCTATAAGAGATACAACCACATTGACAAACTCAAGGTGCAAGGGGAGACTATTGTGGAACCAGCAAAAATAAAAGAAGATAAGAGTCAAATTCTATAGTAAGTGTTATACAAAAGAGGTAGAATGGAGGTCTACTGGTAACATCAACAACTGTCCCACTATTACAGAAGTTGAAAAAGAAGTTTTGCAGGCAAATTTGAAAACAAGAAGTTTATAATTGTCTTAAGATGTCTGCATCAGATAAAGCCCCAGGCCTAGACGGTTGTACGATGGGATTTTACATCAAGTGTTGGGAGGTCCTGAAGCATGATATCATGCGAGCTTTCCACAATTTCCATTCCAAGGAGATGTTTGAAAAAAGTTTCAATGTTACTTATATAGCCCTGATACATAAGAAGATAGGGGCAAAAGAGTTGAAAGATTTTTGACCAATTAATCTAGTAGGGAGTTTCTACAAATTGGGCTCCAAAGTCTTGACAGAAAGGCTGAAAGGGTGGTGGGCACATTGGTAGATTCACAGCAGATGGCCTTTATAAGAGGCAGACAAATAACGTCGATTCAAGAATTTCTTAGAAGAAATGTGGTATTCTATGTGGAGTTGACATAAAGAAAGCCTACGATTATGTCAATTTGGAATTTATCTTGCAAGTCCTTATGCAAATGTGTTTTTGGTGCTAAATGGGTAGACTGGGTGAAGTTTTGTATCTCAACAGTGAAGTTCTTCCGTCTTGTTAATGGAGGCCCTAAAGGCTTTTTCAATGCTCAGAAGGGGATCAGACAAGGGGACCCCATGTTCCCGTTCTTGTTCATTCTAGCCATGGAAGGTCTTTACAGCATGGTGAAGGTGGCCAGTACTAATGGATGGATCAAAGGTTTTGAAGTAGCCAGAACAATAACCAAAGAATGGAAATGACTTATCTTCAATATGCTGATGACACCTTAATTTTTTATTGGGTGGGGCAGAAGAGGAACAATTGAAGTGCTTGAGAGTGATACTAATTCTGTTTGGGGCCATCTCAAGCCTGCACATCAATGCGAGGAAGAGCCAGATTTATCCCATCAATCAGATGTCTGATATGGAGCTGTTGGCTATAATCCTAGGTGGTGAAGTGGGTAACCTACCAACAATTTACTTAGGTATGCCTTTGGGAACAAAATCTAAATTCAAAGGAATTTGCGACTCAGTAATGGAGAAATGTGAGAAGAACTTGACCAGGTGGAAGTCTCAATAGTTGTCCGTCGGAGGCAGACTTACTCTGATTAATGCTATCTTGGATGCTTTGCCTACTTATATGCTCTCCTTATTCTCAATCCCTTCCAGAGTTATTCAAAGTTTGGACATGATCAGGAGATCCTTCCTTTGGCAAAGGAATGAGGAAAAAAGAGCTTTTCACCTACTCAAGTGGAAGGAAATCATTAAAAGCAAGAGACAAGGGGGACTTGGCATCAGGAATTTGAAACATCATAACATAGCAAAACTTTAAAGGTTAAATGGCTCTGGAGAATAGTGGAGATACTCACAGGCACCTCAAACACTATGGAGCAGAGTCATAAAGAGCAAGTACGGGGAAGAGGACAACTGAGTCTCTAAGCAGGTCAATACCCCATATAGAGTCTGTCTTTGGAGGACTATCAGAAGCTATTGGCCTTTTCTCAAAAATCAGTCCCACATCAGAGTGGTTAACGGGGACAAGACTAGTTTTTGGGAAGACAAATGGATCCGGACAAGGAGCTTTAAAGGCTTGTTTCCAGATTTATTTGTTATAGCCTTAGACCAACATAAATCAGTTGCTGAGATATGGACTCAACAAGGGTGGGACCTTAGATTCAGAAGAATGTTGAATGATTGGGAGATACCTAGACTTGTGGAATTGCTTAACCAGTGGAGAGTTTTCAAGGGAGTGTTACAAGAAGGTGCAGATTGCCTATGGTGGAGGAGACATGTAAGTGGAGCATATAAGGTCAACTCAGGGTATAGAATTTTGAACAAGGTAGAGCCACATATTACTAACTGGCCTTGGAAGAATATTTGGAAGACTAAGATACCTTACTTTTTTTAGCTTAGCTAAAGGAGCAGTTTCGACACATGAAAATTTGATCAAAACCCTCACGGGTTGGCCTAGTGGCAATTGACTTGAGCCTTGGGGTTTGCTCCCTTTCAAGGTCTCAAGTTCGAAACCCACTGGGTGCAAACAATTTCTGAGGACCATCGGACTGGGTAAACCTGAACTAACTGTGGTGCACTTGCGAGAAACTCCTTGCCGAGGGCCTGTGCACCCCCGGGATTAGTCGGGGCTCAAAGAGACTCGGACACTCGGTGCAAATTAAAAAAAAAAAAAGAAAAATTTGATCAAAACGAATATTGCTTTCTGCTCTAGATGTTTCCTTTGCGTAAAGGAAGCTGAGACATTAAATCATTTGTTCCTACACTCCAGTGTTATAGATCAACTATGGAAGATTTTTATCAATCTCAGAGGCATAGCCTGGACAATGCCAAGAAAGACTGCAGACTCTCTTTTAAGCTTGGAGGAAGCAGGAGTGGGTGCAGGAAGCAGAGAAAGATGGAGGATCACATCCCATCATGTATTTGGTGGACTATTTGGAAGGAAAGAAATGATAGATGTTTTGAGGATAGGAGGAGTTTAGTAAAGGATATTAAGCTAAAATGCATTTTGTTTTCTGTTTTTGGTGCACTAAATTGTATTCTACTGACACTGAAAGCCTGGATGTCCTAGGCACCATTTAGGATTCGTTTCATAAATGGTATATTGTGTATCTATTCCATTTCTAAATTGTGTTTTCTTCTAGTACTATGGTAGTACTGGTTGTAATACAAAGTTCCCTTAATCAAAAAATGGGTTATAAATTAGTCAACTGGAAGACTTTACTTCTTATCAAAGACAGAAGAGGCCTAGGGATCATAATTTGAGACTGCAAAATGAAAGCCTTTCAATGAAATGGCTGTGGATATAAACTGAGGAAGATGGAGCTCATAGGAAGGAGGTTAGAGCAGCAAAGTATTGTGAACCAAACCCCAAGTATACAGAAATCACATGTGAACCATATGGAGAGGGGGTATGGTCATATATGGAAGGAAATATGTCTGGCAAGGTGGGCAATGGAAACAAACTAAATTTTGGAAAGATGGCTGGATAGACCAACCCACTCTGAGGAAACTTTTCTCTGATTTGTTTCTTATTTGTGAGAACCCTGATGCTAAAGTGAGTGAGTGTTGGACAGAACATGGATGGGATATATCTTTTAGAAAACTCATTAATGACTGGGAGGTGGAGAGGGTGGCAGAGCTACTGGGAGAACTAACTAGAATGAATATAACTCCAACAGCCATAGACAAGATCCTGTGGAAACATAGTAAGGGTAGAATCTTTCCAATCAACAATGCCTACAAAAGAGGGCAGTAAATGACAGGGAACCTAAAATATAGTTGGAATTACTTTTGGAAGAGTGGCATTCCTGCAGAAGTGAGGTGTTTCACCTAGTTAAGCTGGTCCATAGGTGTTTTTTGTGCAACTTGACAGGAAAAACAAATAACCATCTCTTCATACATTGTAAATTTACTGTCCAAATTTGGAACCCATTCCTCAACATCGCAAGTATGAACTGGACAATTCCAGAACATACATCAGATCTGTTGAGCTGCGAGTTTAGGAGGGCAAGCAGTAAGATTCAAAAGAGATGGTGGAAGCTAATACCATCATGTATGTGGCGGTCAGTTTGGAGATGGAGAAATGGAAGTTGTTTTGAAGATAGAGCCAATCCACCCATAAAGTTAGATGGAATTGTATGATATCTTTACTTAATTGGTGTAAACAACTCTGTGTAGATGATATAGATCAGATTATACGTAGGGGTGAGCATGGTCCGGGTGGGCGGTTTTTCTATCAAACCCAGGAACCACCCGCTATATACCGGTTCTGAAGA
>JAPFFP010000009.1:2051860-2062322 GCA_026153255.1 Solanum medicagineum | reverse complement strand
AAACCGTCGGTTCTTGGGCGGTCCGGTCCGGTTTTGGGCGGTCCGGGTGGTTCCCAAACCCGTTGCACACCCCTAGATTATAGATTTGACAGGAAATCTGTAATTATCCCTTTTTGGAGGTAGCCGGAATGCCCTTAATGCCAGATAATACAATCTTACCAGTTTCAAAAAAGAAAAAAGAAAAGAAAAAGAAAAGAAAAAGAAAAGAATATTGTGGATAGTTGTATTCCTGCATCCAGTATAAATATGCTGAGGTATACAGTAGTGTTGATACATCTCATCTAAAAAAATAGTAGTGTAAATGTAATCATAAAAAAGAAGGAAAAGTAAATTATTTCTTTTTGTAACTGTATTTTGTTTGACATTTCCATAGCTGTTACCTTGCCCTTGGGGATGTGGTAAATGCATCAAAGTTTTTCATGACATGCTTGCAACATGGGCCAGAGGTGTGTGTGGATAGAAAGATATTGGTGGAAGCCTCGGAGGGCTTGGAAAAAGCACAGGTACAATTATTAACTTCAGTAGTTTGCTAAACATTCTTCTTATCAGGACTTATTTTTTGCAGATTCTTTCCCTAGACAGGCACCGCCTTTACTGCTTCTTTATCTGAATTGTTTTACCTGTCTTTTCCTTGCAATTATTACCTCAAAATAACACACTTAATGTCATTCTGCCCCAACTTGTTAAGAGAAGAAAAACTTACAACCAGATCTATGGATTTCATAATATCAGGTTTTGAATGATATTATCTGGAATTTTTAGCCATAGAAATTTTGAGCTTGTGTAGCGCATCTCAAGCATGCCCCACGAACAGCTTGCTTATGTTATCTCCTATGAAATGCAAGGTTATTGAGGCCCCAAAATTGAGAAAAAGAAGAGGGAATAGGGACAAGATGAACACAAGTGGAGAGGGTGCATTTAAGTTTCTGTTGCTAGATTAACTTCTTATATATGACACTCATGTTCGTGTACCACAGCTATTATTTTGCTAATAAAAGGAAAAATAGAAATATGCGGAGAGAATATTAATCTTACTTAGATTCTGGTGTTTACTTATTTGATTGATAAATGTGAATTGTATCCCTTCCCTTTCCCCCCCTTTTTTACATTACTTGTTGTCATATCTGGTCTGTTTCTACTGATGGGTTTTGAGTTGAGGGTTTTAGGAAACAACCTCTCTACTTCTTTGAGGTAGTGGTAAGGTCTGCGTACAATCTGCCCTCCCCAGACCCCACTTGTGGGATTTCACTGGGTATGTTGTATATATATATATTCTGGTGTTTACATTCTAATTGAAGCTTTAATTTTGATTTTCTTTGTCTAGCTTTTTCCTGAATAATAATGCTTAAGAAAATTGTGAATGCGCAGCAAACAAAATGAGCTTAGTTGTGTTCTTGATAAAATGAAAAGTTGAAAGCTAATTGGTCTTTTCCAATGCCCTCAGAGGGTATCAGAATGCACGAAGCAGTGTGTGGAACTATTGCAAAGACAAACGCAAAGTGATGCAGAGTTGGCCTTGGGTGTGATCTGTGAGGCTTTGACAATAAGCACCTATTCAGAGAAACTGCTTGAATTGAAAGCAGATGCTCTTTTTATGGTTTGTGTCATTGAACCATGAGACTGTAAAATTGAATTTTCTCTGCTTAAAATTTGTTACATTGATGTGTTCCAGAAATCTTCTGAATTTCTTGAAATAAATTAATTTTGTTGAGTTTAATGAACAGCTGCGGAGGTATGAAGAGGTGATTCAGTTATGTGAGAAGACGCTTGAATTTGCTAAGTCAAATGCCCTGCCATATAATATCAGTTTCCAGTCATCAGAGTTAGATAGTATGATCACAGAGAGAAGTGCTTTGTCTAGGCTCTGGTGTTTTTCTAAAATAGTGCAGTCATACTTTTATCTTGGGAAGCTTGAAGAGGCTGATAGTTTTCTGAAGAACCAAGAGAAATCGATGTGTCTGATGGAAAGGTGGCTTCCATATTGTGGAATATATCTTTATACTCCTTTTACATGTAGGTATTAGCTTACAGTCATATAATTTGAATTTACAGTAGTGGCCTCAAGAATTTAGAAGCTGTTGTTCCTCTTGCTGTAACAATACGTGAGCTCTTGTGCTTTAAGGTGAGTGCTCTTTGTGCTTTATGATCTTCCCCTTTTCAAACAAGCACCAATCACTTGTTATATTCAGCTTAATCTTAGGTTATACATGCTTTTGTATATCAATTTTAGAAAAAAATTATACATTCATTTTGTAATAAAATTATTTACCTGTTAATACCTTTGAAATTCTTCTGGGAAAAATTTGAAAGGATAACGAGATAGCAATAACTGAACTACTTACGAGGAAAAACAATTGTGGTTCTGGCTGAATTAGTTAGGTAGAAGTCATGACAAATGAGAGAGGTGGTAGGTATTGAGCAAAGGCTTTTATTTGGTATTGTACCTTTGAACCTGTAGGACCTTAAGTTTGCTAGAATTGCTTTGTCAATACTATGGAGAACCCAAGTCATGGGATGTGGAGTAACAGCACTGCTTTAGCTAGCACCGTTTTGCAGGGTGAATTAGATCAGCTTGGGCCAATTTGGTCTCCACTCGAATCTTGGGTAGTTGAATTGGGATTCAGTGGCTCAACTGACCCATTCAGGTTCAATGTAGATACACACACATATATATGGTTTCTTACACATTGAAGTTTAAGAATACTTCGAGCTTTACATACATCATGGTGTATTAATTTTTAAACCTTTAAAATTGTATGTCTTACAAGTGGTCATTCATGGGATGAATGGTTGTGAGAGAATGATTTGAATTGATTTTGAATTTATTTTAGTTTATTTATTAAGGGATTTATCCATTTTGCTCAAATGTTTGGAAATTATTTCAAATAAGTGTTTGTTCATGAGATTGACCCATTATTTCAAGCTTTCACTCACAAGTCTTCAATTGTGTTTTCACGTCCAAACCCAACTTCAACTTCCAAGTATTACTACTACTTTAAAATTAACCAATTCATATCCAAAGTCCGGCTAAATATTGTCCTTGTTATCATTGCTCTTTTCTCAAGCTTCTTGAAGTGGTTTGGTTGGTCATCCTTTGGTCAATCCTGAATTTCTTAGTAGACTTTTTGTGTTTGTTGTTAGTTTTATTTTTCTTTTTTGGAGAAAGGTGTTACTTGCTATTCTTGTGCAATATGAGATGCAAGCAGCACGGTACCTTTCTTTTTTTGAAGTTTGAATTTTACCTGACCCTTGAAAATTAAATTCATTTAATGCATTGCTTTTTTTGGTAAGCTCCTAGTATGAGAAAGCTACTGCAGTTAGCAACCATTGTACCCTTTCAGAAAAAGAAGAAAAATAGATGCAACAACACTGTATACTGAAGAAGCCGATAATAATATCTCTATTCTTGTCAATTTTTAACAATGTTCCCGTTCTTGTGACTATATGAGTTACAATTATCTGCATTATCTGTTTGTTTTTATAGTGAAAAACTAGACTTTGAATTACTGATTCCTTATGGTCTGTGTCCATCAGCCAACATGAAATTGTGAGATTGCTCCATTATGATTGTAATGATTTCATTTGGGGTCTTGCAAGCAGTGATATCCTCTAGATTCAAATAAGGTGTTATGTCTAGTTTTTTCAAGGTTCTACCCTAAGTGAACAAAGTCAGCTGAGTTTCTTAGGTCCAGTGTGATCTTGTAATTTAGCATGTAGAACTAGTCTATGGCTGCAATATGTGCTATTACCTATCCTGGAAGTATTGTGACGCCTCATCTTGGCATCCTTACTAATTTTGTTAATTAAAGACGTACAAATTGAGCTGACAATGACTTGTTTATAGTTGCTTCAGACTCTTCTTTGCTTCTGTATAGCCTCTGACTTGTTTGTTCACCCATTAAGATAAATGTTTTCCTACTTTTGTTTGACTGTTCCTCTTCATTGCATTTTACTGATTCCTGGATCTCAGAGCAAGTAATGCAAAATTTTGTGGTTCCACCCTGAGAAAAAATTAATGTTAAATAATGAAAAGAACATTTACTTTCCATTTAAAGAATATTCACCCTTTTCTATGCAGGCAGCTGGAAATGCAGCATTTCAATCAGGAAAGCATGCAGAAGCTGTTGAGCACTACACAGCTGCAGTATCATGTAACTTCGAGTCACGGCCTTTCACAGCAATCTGTTTCTGCAATCGTGCTGCTGCATACCGAGCTATGGGTCAAATTTCAGATGCCATCGCAGATTGCAGTCTGGCGATTGCCCTTGATGGGAATTATGCGAAGGTATGATTCTAAAACGCTCTTTTAATTTGGGAATAATTCAATTTGTTGAGATCTTTAGTTTGGAAATGCAGAAAGAGATGTCGCTTTTAATTAATGATATCATTTTGATCATTGCTGGTAATAACATTATCGTCAACATAAACCACCTAATAAATACATAGTTTGGAGTAGAATGTCAGTAAAACACAGGTGATCAGCTTCACTACTAGTCATGCCGAACTCTTGAATTATTGTGTTGAACATCCCAAACTAAGGTAGACTTTTTCCTGAGCTACAAAACGAGATGGTTGCTCCTTGTACTTTTCCTCCTCAAGGTCACCATGGAGAAACACATTCTTAATGTTCTATTTATGAAGAGGCCAATGGCGGACAATGACCATGGATAGCAGATTACACAGACATATGCCATTTTTGCCACGGGAGAGAAAGTATCATTCCAATCAAGCTCACATTGATTATGCGCCTTGTCAATAAGGCAAGCCTTAAGCTGATCAACTTGGCCATCTGGACCAACTTTGATGGCATAAACCCGACAGCAACCAACAATAGATTTACTTGAAAGACGAACAAGCTCCCAAGTACCACTCGCATGTAAAGCACACATGTCATCAATCATAGCATGTAGCCAGGATGGGAAAGTGCTTCACTTGTAGAGTTGGGATGAAGATAAAGGCCAAAGATGATATGACATACTGGGGTGGTGATAGATGAAGATAACTTAAAAGAGTATCATGGGGGTAATTATTATGAGTGGATCGTATACTTTGCAATTGGTTGATTAAGAGAAGACATATCTGCTATAGGTGTAGGTTCCGATGCAGGATGTGAATCATCTGGGTTGGATGCTGGACGTGGACGATGAAGACAAGTTATGATGGTGGCCTGTGGATTGAGATATAGAAGCAATTGTAGATTCCCCTAAAGAAAGTATTGGTATTGTGGATGAAAATTTAGTAGAAACCCTAGATTCCTTAAAAGTCTGCAGGTAAGACCTCAGTTATGTCCGGATGATTAGAAGATGTAAAGTAAGGTCTAGACTCAAAGAACATAGCAGCCCTACTCGAAAAAGGAACTTCTGGAAAATGCCACACATATCTAAGACTCACTTACCGGAACAGTAGATCTAGTCATGTGTGAGGGACCGGAAAATAGAGATAGTTGTGAGCAGTCACCGGAAATTGCAGAGTGATGCCCTTTTTTTTGGATGGATATCAGTGGTAAATTGCACAATGATTATTTTTCCTCTTTGATACCATGTGAGAAATTATTATTAAAATTGTGTATCTACATTATAACTCTAACCCTATGTATACGCTACTACATCACCATCCTTTTCCAAGGAGGATGCTATGTACAAATCCTATTCTTATTTTAACAGTCAATTTGACTGAAAAAATAGAAAAGTTCAATATCCATAAGAATTAACCTGCTTAACGCAAGTGATTGCCTCTGTGCGACGGTCTTGTGGATCAAACTTTGAATGAGGTCACATATTTGAGCCCTAGGAGTAAGCTTCTTTGCACTTTTTCAGGTGGAGTTCCTTTCGTTGACTCTCATTTCTGTTTGTGACATTGTTTTACTTGGTCCCCATTACTTTGTTTCTACTTTATTTGTATTACTCTGCTTATTGTTTATTATTGTATAAGATTTATTATTTATGTTTTATTGGTGATTCTAATAAGCATTAGTAATTGTTGGTTTAGCCTAGTAAGCTATTTTTTTAAAGTAGGAGAAAGTCATGTTACTTATTGTTTCAAATTATTTGTTTATTATTGCTATTTACTTATGCGTGCTACATTTTTATATTCTATGATTCATCAATTACAAGATCTAATTATAAAATTTCATAATCAAAGACTTTAAATATAAATTATTCATGAAGTACTTCTCCAGCACTTGTATCAGATGATCCCCTTTCCCTCTCTGTTTTGGTTTGTACATCACTATGAAGTATATAGCCGTAAGATGACTTAAGTCAAAAATGTCAATGGTGTGTGTTGGATTCTCCAAACGTAGTGTATTTTTGGAAAATCGGACATGGGTGCGGCATCGAAAGTTAAAGAGTCGGTGAACTTAGGTTTCCCTGTATGCTTCATGAATTTCTGTTCTGAGTAAGTTACTGGTCCACGATGGTAGTTTTATTGTTTCTCTCATATGAACTGGCTGGTAACCACGATAGTTCTTCATGCAGTTCTCAATATTAGCCAACTCTGCATGACTACAGTCAATTATTTCTTTGATCCACTACATTGAATATTTTAGTTTGGCAGCATTTTTCTAGTTGAGAAGTGCCCGTAGCAATTTTGCCTGATTTTTAGGGTACAGTATATCTTCGAATAAATGTGAACACAAATTAATGCAGGCTCTCTCAAGACGAGCTTCTCTTTTTGAGATGATCAGAGATTATGGACAAGCAGCTTCAGATCTTCAGCGACTTGTATCCCTTTTGACGAGGAATATGGAAAATAAAATCAGTGGATCTGGATCACATAACAAAATGAGTTCTGTAAATGAGATTCGGCAAACACAACAAAAGCTTTCAGCCATGGAGGAAGAAGCAAGAAAGGAAATCCCCTTGAACTTTTACCTCATATTGTAAGTTTCTTCATTCAGTCAAGTTATTGATTTCCAGAAATATTATTCCCTCCATCCCAATATATGTGGTAGTGTTTGACTAGGTTCAAATTTTGGGGGAAAAAAAACTGTTGAAACTTAAGTTCTAAATAAACCGTACACATTTGTGCGGTTATGAATCAACTCATTGAGTATAATGAGAAGTTTGAAGTTTAATTTTTTCTAAATAAGGATGTTCGTGTGGAATGGCCGAGAGTGGACCTTTATGGATATATAATCCAAGACGAGACTAGAGTTTTTTTAGAACTCCTATATGGCAAGAAAGGTCTTTTCATACTAGGGGATAGACCTCCATAAAGCTAAAGAGGTTGTCTAAATCCATATCTTCACATATATCCATCCAGACAGGTTCTCATTAAGAGAGGTGACTCTCTTTTGCTTTTTCAAGCTATGAATGTAGAGATCAGGTTGAAGAGTGAAAGGGAAATACTCAATTTTGAAATTCTTGTGAACAAGGGCCAGCTTTTTTTGGGACAGTCTAAAAAGGAAAGTATGACACATTAATTGGGACAAAGGGAGTATTATCTCGAGTGTTCATTCTTTGGAACATTTAATGGACTGCTTGAGAACATGATTAGTATCAGTGTTAAGTTTGCTGTTTCCTCGTTAGTCTCTACCTTCACAAGGTAGGCCTAAAGTTGCATATCCACCGGCCTCCCCAAATCCCACTTGTGGGACTACACTATGTATGTTGTGTTGCATATCTGTAGTTGTCTGCTTATCTTCCTTGTTTTCTGCAAATTTTTTCTAGTTGTCTGTTCGTATATTCTTTGGAAGTGACAATCAATTTTAATCCTTTTGGCTTTTGATTGTCTAGACATGCTTAAAGCCCTGTATGTGAATTGTTTACTTCTATGAGGAACTATTTATTTATTTTTGACAATCTTTTGTGAGAAACTGTTTGAAAGTTCTGGGCAGTTGTCCAGACAGGGTAACATCTACTTTGAGCAATCAGCAACATGTTGGTCGTTAATCCAATATGATTTATGGCATAAGTGGTAAGTTGTCTGTTTTGGTTCTTCAGTAATAAAGCACTAATGTACCTTGCAGTGCTAAGTCGACTACATGCCATTTTATATGGAACTCTTCCCTTTGGTCCATTCCGTTCCATTTTACCTTTAATGACATGCTATAGAAATATGTTTGACATGTCTAAAAATACATGACATTAAGGTACTTTTGGTATGTTATACATTTTTTGCTGAGGTAAATTGTTTTATTGATTTTGAAATAAGCTTCTGTAGACTAGAGATATACCAAAAGCTAGAGAATCTACATCACTTCTGATATTTTATACATATTTAGTTGCTCTGTCAAAAGTCTCTCTTCCTTTTTTAAATTGTGTACGAAAGTATTCCTTCGTTCAGGTGTTATGATTATGTATTATGCAATTGCTTTTCTAACAATTGATGCAACAACAGGGGAGTTGATCCATCTGCTGGTGCATCAGAAATTAGGAAAGCCTATAGAAAAGCTGCGCTCAAGCATCACCCTGATAAGGTTCGATGAAGTCCTATGCTACTTGAGCACTTTATGGTTACTTTATCTGAACATTGTTTCATTGATCTAGGCTGGGCAATCACTGGCTAGAAATGACAATGCGGATGATGGACTGTGGAAAGAGATAGCAGAAGAAGTACACAAAGATGCTGACAGGCTCTTTAAAATGATAGGAGAGGCCTATGCGGTGCTTTCGGACTCTGCAAAGGTATGTTTTGATTCATGGTTGTTTTCCTGAGAGTAATTTGTGACCTGGGTATGTTGTTGGTCAAAGAATGTGTGATTGCAATAGGGTGTAAAATCACCATTTCTTTTCTGGCCCTTCTTCCAGTCCTGCGTACTCGTGGATCTCCTCGGGTGTGGGCTGGCATGGAATTAGGGGCTTGAAGCAAGTTTATGTAACAAACCTGCTTGATAGCTCGTATAAAATATAATTGAAGATAGGTATGTTTTGTATGCCTTACCCCATGTATCTGGTTCCTAGTTTCGGGCAGATTGCTGGTGCGGAGCCTGTGGAAGTCAGATGTCCTTTTGCCTTTCAATAGATTTTTCTTTATTGCTAGAGTTTTTCATCTTATCTGACTGTTGATTCGAGGAGCTTCAGAAAAAGCATCTGCTGTAGTAGATCAGCATATAACTTCCACCATATTAAACTGGCTTTACATTTATTATAAAAGCTAGAAGCGAATTTCTTTATACCATGTTGCTAACATTCAGGTCATGCAGTAGTCTCTCATTTGTTGCTTCTCTAATGGCTCTAACCCACTGTCTTATAATCTTTCCTCTTCACTTGACCGAATTATTGAACTGAAAATTTCTCGTACCCGATTAAGAATCCAAACAGACGTACAGTTGAACATCAAAATAGAAGCAAAGAAAGGAGAGGAGAACACAGATCAGTAGACTTAAAATCTGGGTGGTGTTGGGGAAAAAATTTCTCTGGAATTGCAGAACTTGTTTGTTTGGCAAAGAAAGAAAAATTCCTACGAAAAGAGCCATCATTAAAGTTTTTTTCCTGGGTGATGGTGGTGGGGTGTGGGATGTAAGATGTATTCAATAAGTAAAAACGGAGTTGGTGTCAGATAGCATAATTATAAGTATGGTCGGGAGGGGAGGGGAGTGGGAAAGGTGGATGAAGAATGATTATATTCTGGCTCAAGTGCTGCAGGAGGAATTCTAATCCTTTGGGATGATCAAAAGGTAGTGTGTATGGATGGAGGTCAACAAAGGGAGTTCATGTTGGGGGGTGGGGTGATTCAGGTATGTAATGAAGGTGGGGATTCAGAGGGATTTATGGACCTATAGGGGAGGGGTCAAAGGAGACCTTTTGGGTAGAGTTAAGAGATAGAATGGAGAGGTGGGGCATACCTTGGGTGCTGGGGAAGTTTAATACTATATGATTCCGAGTGGAAAGGATTGGGTGTAGGGTGGTTTCTAGGGTCATAGAGTTCTCAGAGATTATTGATAACCACTTCTTTATTGATTTGACATTGACAAGTGCTTCTTTCACTTGGTCTAGATCGGAGGACTCTTCATCTAGATCAGGACAAGACAAATTCGTGGTGTCTACTTCTTAGGAAGAGTTGACATCCAGCATGATCGAAATTTCTCTTCCTCAGCTACTGTTAGATCATTTCCCTGTGATGTTGGATGGAGTAGAGGAAAACAAATGACAACTCCTTTCAGTTTCGAGAATATATGGTTATGTGTGAATGACTTTGGTGATAGAGTCATTGATTGGTGGATAGTTCTGAGGTGTAAGGAAGATATTCTTTCAGGCTTGCAAAGAAGTTGAAATTACTCAAAAAAGACATGACTATATGGAATAGAGAGGTAGTTGGGAGGGTAAAGATGAAAATGAGGGAGATAATGAATGAAGAGGGTTGGGGGAGGGGGGATGAATGTTAGTGGGAAGGGAGGGAAAAGGAGAAGAAAGGAGTTCTAGTAGGGGAGCTAGTTTCTTTGGCGACTCAAGAGACTAGTCGGGGACAAACATAGTGGGCGTTGTGGTTGGAGAGGGGGAATCTCACTCAATTTTTTCGC
>JAPFFP010000009.1:2026575-2051760 GCA_026153255.1 Solanum medicagineum | reverse complement strand
GGGGGATGGGGGTGGGCGGTGGGGGGACCGTATGAGATGAAGTAGGAAGTAAAGAGAGCAATTGTTCGGTTCTATGAATGATTGTTCTTAGAGGAAGCGGAGTGGAGGCCAAATATAGGGGGTTGAATTCAATTAGATTGGAGGAGAGAAAAGTGAGTGGCTAGAGAGGGTTATTGAAGAGTACGTGCATGTGGCGGTAGAGTGTTGTGCGGATGACTAGGCTCTCGGTCCAAATGACTTCATTTTGGCTTTCTTTCGACATTATTTGGGCCCAATCAAGCAGGATGTTTTGAGTATCATTGATGATTTCTTTTTTTCATGACAAGGGAACTCGCTGCCGCTACCTTTTTGGTGTGCACGGGGTAAGCCCTCGCTCCTATGCAATAGCTCACAAACAACATAGGAGAGGTAACTGGCACTAGGCAAGCCTGGTTTGACAAGCTCGACCTAGAAGGCAAACCCTTGCTTTTGTTGGCAAGAGGTCTCGAACTTGAGACCAAGGCAAGGGGTTTCGAACTTGAGACCTCCAACATAGAAACCCCAAGCCCAAACCACTAGGCCACCCCGAAGGGTCAAGTATAATTGATGATTTCTAGGAGAGGGTGAGTTTGAAAGGAACCTAAACACTTCATTCATTGTCATTATTTGTAAGAAGGAAGGGGATACTAGCATCGGGGACACAAGTGTATTAGTCTAGTGAGAAACATCTACAAGATTGTTTTAAGGTGCATTTCGATAGACTTAAGAATAGAGTTTTTTGGACGAGATTGCTGCTTCTTCTGAAAAGGGCTTCGTCAAAGGACAAATGAAGACAAATTCTGGATGCAGCTTTGGTTGCTAATGGCGTGCTATATTAGAGGAAGAAATAGTGGGTATCGATTGTTTTGTGCAAGTTAGATCTTGAGAAGGCTTATGCCCTTGTATTTTGGACGTTCCTAGATTTCATTATATGAAGATGGGCTTTGGGAGAGAAATGGAGGAAGTGGGTAAATTTTTGCATCTCATTAGTGAGATATTCAGTTTTGGTAAATGGCAATCCATGTGGTTTCTTTGGTGGTTTGAGTGATTCGAGGTAAGGAGATCTTTCTTATTGATCTTTTCTTTTTTGGATGATTGAAGCTTTGAGCAGAATAATGGAAAAAAGCAATTTTAGGTGAACATATGAAGGGATTCAGGGTGGTTGTTAGTGGTGCAAGTAACATGGCAGTTGCTCTTGATACTTTGGTGTTTTGTGATGTAGATGGGACCTAGTTGGACTTTGGCAAGTCTTAACTTGGTTCCAAGTGTTGTTGGGGCTTAACATTAACCTCATAAAATGCAAGATCATACATGGTGGTGCAATAAATGACACTGACATGCTTACCCAAGTTTTGCAATACTCCATAGGTGTTCTCTCCATACTCCCTCCCTTTGATTGCCTTTTGGCGCATTGAGCAAGGATCTCAATCGTTAGGGTTTGAAAATTTGGAAGGTAGAGAAAAGGTTAGCTAGTTGGCAAAAAAGCTACTTGGCCAAAAGAGGCAAGGAAGTGCTTATTAAGAGCATTTTATCGAATATCCCTACATATTGCATGTCCTTGTTCGACACACCTATAGTTGTGATAGGACAGATGAAAGGTTCCAAAGAGATCTTCTTTGGGATGCGGCGGACGGGACAAAGAAGTTTCACTTAGTTTGTTGGGAAATCGTGACATTTCTAATGGTGGGACTGATATATTTAAGCTGAGGGGTTTTCGAAAACAACCTCTCTATCTCTATAAGGTAGTGGTAAGGTTGGTGTATACTCTACCCTCCCCAATCCCACTTGTGGGATTTCATTGGGTATGATGTTGTTGTTGTTCTTCTTCTAGATGGTGGGGTGGCTTAGGGTTCAGGACTTGAAGGTCTTTAACAAAGCACATTTGGGTAAATGGTTGTGGAGATTTGGGATGAAGCGTTATGGAGAGGGGTGATAGCAGATGAAAATGGAGAGATGGAAGGTGGATGGAGGACAAATGCGATCACGATGCCCTTCGTGTGTGGTGTGGAGGAATAACATGAAGGGGTGGGATGCCTTTAACGATTACATCGGTTTCAAAGTTGGGAAGGGAGATGGGTTAGTTTTTGTGGGCAAAAGTGGTATGAAGGTTTGGTGCTTAAGGATGAAATCCAAGTATTGTATGGAGTCTCTTGCCAAAGGGAATTGTCTATTCAGCAAGGTTGGGGTGGGGTGGGTGCGTGGGTGGGGGGGTGGCTCATGGGGATGGGACCTTATGAGATTTGAGGCTCAGGAGGACTTTTCGAGTCGCCAAGTTTCAGAGATTGCTGGGTTTGCTTCAAAAGCAATGCGAGTCGACAAACTCGATTTGGGAGTTGGGGAACAACAAAGTATTCTTGGTATGTCATTTGATGAGAAGCTTCTGGTAAGGGCAGAGGATAGTTTTCCATTTGTATCGGTCTGGATACCAAAGGTGTCGAGGGAGGTGTGCTGCTTCACGTGGTTAGCTACTAAAGTAGTTATTGACTGCGGAGAATCTTAGGAAAAGAAAGGTTATTTGCATGAGCTGGTGTTTCCTTTGTAAGGAGAGGGGTGAGGACATGGACCACACACTGTTACATGTCAAGTTAGCTATGAGGTTATGGGAGAATATCTTCAGATGATTTGAAGTTACTTGGGTTATGCCAAGAACCGTTAATGAGCTGGTGCTCAGTTTGAAGAGTGGAGCTAGGTGAAGAAGGCACAAGTCTTGGAATGTTATTCCTCTTGATGTGTGTCATTTGGAAAGAGAGGAATAAGATAGCTTTTGAAGGGGTGGAGATGAGCTTTGCTCAAATGAGAAATAGTTTCTGATCCCTTATTTTCTTTTGGAGCACCCATGTAGTTCCTGTTTCTGTAGAGGATTGGTGTCTTTTGGAGAGAACCATATTTTGTAGGTTTCTCCTCTTTGGTTATCATTTGTATACAGCCAAATTGGCCTTGTTACTATCAATGAAACCTTTTTACCTGATCAATAAATAAATATAATCAGAACAAAGAACAACCTGAAAGCTTTTCTTTTTTTAAAATGACTAGTGTATCTTCTCTAAGTAACTATTCAGACATTGTTTTCTCAGAACCATGTAGGAAAAGAACTACTCTGCCCATCCCAACCCACCCTGGGTACGGCAACCCTTACTTGTCGGATACATATCAGACTTAATTGTGTTTAATCTTGGTTCTCAGTTTATTTGGTATTCCTTGATGTTCTCAGTTTTCTTTCTCCGTTTCTTCTTTGATTAGGTGTCCTTGATTGCTTAACATGTCCTCCTATAAATTGTACATCTATTGTTTACTGAAAATTTTAATCTGTACTGAGTTACTGCTGCTTTCTTGAAGCGTTCTCGTTATGATCTTGAAGAAGAGATGAGAAATAGTCAAAGCAGAGGCAACGAGAGCAGCACATATAGAACACACACGGATTTTAACAATTATCCATCTGAGAGAAGTGGAAGTAGAGGCCAATGGGAAAACGTTTGGAGAGCATATAAGAGTACTCAGTCCAGAGAATCAGATAGAAATAGAGCAAACCGGTAGTTGTGATGAACTTACGGTTTTCATACGATTCGACGCACCTTGTGTTCAGCATTCTGCTTGCTTTTGTAATTTGCTGTCATCTCAGTTACATGGGAGAAATGATTTTAAGAACTTAAAAGAACAGGCTTGAAATTGTGGATGAAGTATTGAACATACTGACACCTTCGGTCTTTCCATATTTGGCACTTCCTGACTAGTCACTCGAGCAGGATGAACGAAAAAGAAATTGTTGCATAAAATTCCCAACAACAGGATTGGTAGCTTGAAGAGGGATTATCATCAAGCTGAACTTATGCGCGCAGAGATATGTTTAGGCAACAAATGTGGAAGGTCTACACGACTGCTGTTGTATAGTTATCGAATACTGTGAATTAATACAGAAACTGTTCATGGCCCTGGATGCCCTGCTAGTTTTGGTTCTAGCAGAGACCCAAGTCGACAGTTTGCGAAGGCTGCTCTGGATGACTAATTTTGCTGAGTTTTTTTTCTATCATTTTCTGTCCTAATGTAATTCTGCATTTAAGTTTTAAGCTGTACTTGTAATTTTTGTTTGTGTATAGAGTGTCTGCTTGTATTTGAAGCATCCTAAGAATGATAACGAGTGAGGTTTTACCTTTTCTTTGATTTTTCTTTCTTGATTGTGTGTGGGTTTTTCTGTTGTAATACATCAAAATAAATTATTTTTTGATTATTTGATTTGTTGAAGCATGAGTCCTGAAATTTTCATTTGAAAAACTTTTGGTTACTAAGCATTTACTGTTTCTTTGTCTATATATATACATACACATACTTGGAGTAACTGGTAAAGTTGCTTTCATGTGACTAGCAGGTCACAGGTTCAAATTTTGGAAACAATCTCTTACAAAAATGCAAGCTAAAACTATGTACAAAACATCTTTCATCCAAAACTTATATATATGTTTTTTTTTTAATCTATATCTATATGGGAAAAGACATAAAGTCATCCCTGAATTTGTTATGAAAAGTCAGTTACACGTTTAAACTACTGGGACAACATATTATACACCTATTCTTATTGAAAATGATTATATTACCACTTTCAAATATGATGTGGAAATAAAATCAAATACAAAAAAAAGGGGAGTGTTTGGTCAAAAAGAAAGTCAAAAAATACTTTTTTTCCCACGCCACCCTTTCTCCTTCTTTATGCTCTTCTTCTCTTTTACGCTACCCTTTTTCCCTTCTCCTTCGGTTTTCTTATTACAACATTCTTCTTGCTTATGGAAAACAATATGATAATTTTTTGAGAGAAAAACAGAAAATAAGATTGAGGAATAGCATCCATTGCAAAATTTGGCGAAGTTGTTCAATTTACGGATTCATTGCTCAAAAAAATTTTCGATGAGACATCCAAAATTAATTAATTTTACTATATTCGCCATCAAATTCGTCAAGTCAAACACCAATTACTCAATTTCGTTCTACTTTTGTGGGCACATGAAATAGGAAAATTTTTCATGGCTTCTGTTTTTTTTACATAAAAAAATTGCTGGATTTTGTAAGATAAATTTAATCTGTTGATGTATCTTCATAGATCCTTGTTCTATCTAAAAAATATGTTCTTTAATTTTTTTTTTCAAAATTAATGATAGTAAATCGAGCATTATAACTTTTCTTTGGTTGCAGAGTGATGAAATTAGTGATTAGGGTTGGTGATTTTTGGTGACAATAATGGCTTATGATATTTGATGATGGGTGTGGTGCAATCAGGTGGTGATGGTGTTGAAACTTTTAATTATGATAGGTTTGATGGTGGTTAGAAAAAGAATAAATTTGATAAAATTAAATGCTTGGCTTTGTTAATTTTTGTATGAAGGAAGAAGAAGACCACCATTTTTGGTGTTTTTCCGATAAAAAAAAGAGAAGGGATTATTCATGTAAGACTAGAGAGAGAAATAAAGACAAAAGTGGCTTAGAAAAAAATGAATAAATAAATAAATTACATGTGTAAGCTTGGAAAAGGTCCAGCAAGTGCGTGTAAATCATATTGGCTTGTACAAATGGGTTTGTACATTTGAAGGTGGCAATAATATCACTTTCAATAAGAATAGGTGTGGAATAGGTCGCCTCAGTAGTTTAAGCGTGTAAATGACTTTGGAACAAGTTCAAGAGTGAGTTTATGCCTTATCCCAGATGATTTGAGACTATGATGATTTGACACATCAATGAGGAAGTGTGAGGGGCTGGTTATAGGGGATATCTGGAGGGATAGAGATAGGCCTAATAAAAAAGTATTGGGAGAGGTGATTATGGTGCGGCTTTATATTACTGAGGACATGACTCTTTATAGGAAGGAGTGAAGGTCACGCATGGGGTAGAATATTAGTAGGGGTTACTAAAGTGTTATCTTGTTGTGCGTAAGTTTAGGCTTATTAGAGCGCATCGTAGTACTAGTTATGCATACTTTTCAGCTATTGTTATTATCCCTCTTTTCTTGTAGATTATATATTGCTTCTCTCATTAACGATTATGCTTTTTCATTATTTTTTTCTCCTTTTACTTAAATTTGGTACACTTGAGGTGAGAGTTTTTTTTTTAAAAACAGTCTCTCTAACTTTTTGATATAGTGATGAGGACTTTGAATTAGATGTAAATTAAATGTCTCTCTACCTTTTTGAGATAGTGATAATGTCTTTGAATAAAATTTTAAAAATTTACATTAAAATATTTATTTGATCATAAAATTTGATCAGATTTTATAAATCTAATCTTCAAATATTTTTCAAATTTCAGAATTTAACCTACTAGATTTCAATGAAATTCCACTTCATTTATAAAACTATAATTCTTTTTCAAATAATTGAAATTCACATCCAAAAAGCAACTTCTAAGTCTTAACATCAAAATCTATGATCAAACCAATGAGTTTAGATAGTTCTTCATCCATTATTTTGACTTTCTATTTATTTATTTTGTTATTTTTAAAAATTTTAATTCATTTATCATAATTACTATTTCAACAGTCAAATGATATTTTCATTTTTCTCATAATTCCAAAAACAAAAGGCCTCACCCTCATGCTCTACATGCTATGTGGACAAAAACATAAACATACAAATTAACTATACTAATTATAGTTTATTTGTATTTATTTATCGTAATTGAACAATAAAATCTACTAACCCGCAAAAAAATGTGAAGCAAAAAAACAGACACTCTAGGATACCGGAAATTAGACAAAACCATCAAACAATTTTGTCTAAACTCAAAATTGAAATGCCTATATAAACAAACACCCTTAATTACTTAATTCATTCACAAATTCCATTAATTTCTTGCAAAATCTTATTGTTTTACAATATAAAAAATGGTGAAAAATGTGAGTTTAGATGCAGTGAGCCAACAATTAGCTTTGGCTAAGCAATCTTCTCATGGTACATAGCCTTTAAAATTTAATTTCTCTGATAAATGTTTATTTTTATTTTTTGAAATTTTTTTTTTAGTGCTTGTAAATGCAGGAGTGATTGCTCATCAATTGCTGCTGCCATTCCAATGGTAAAATTTGCACACTTCGTACGCTGCTTGAATTTTTCAAAATGTAAACAGATGCATATCAATTTGACACGATTACGACTTTGAAAGTGCAGAATCCGTGCGACTTAGGTGTACAATTTCAATATTTGTTCAAGATTTAGGGGTTTATTTTGATTTGTACCATGGGATATAAAAAAATATTACTACTAATAATGTCTAACCATTAGTTAAAAAAGTGATATATAATTAAGAATTGAGATATTTATGAAGTAAAAATGATTTTCTTGTAATTTCACATAGTTAGGTTTAGAGAGGACAAAATGTAAGCATATATTATCCTTATTCCATCAGATGCAGAGAGGTTTTAAATATAGAAAAAATATTAATTAAGTATGTACTAGGGAAAATAGAGTAGAAATAAAAAAAAAAGGTGTAATTTTGTCTATGTATTATCAACATCTATTGTTGTGTGAAAAATTAATGAAAGTTGACTTTTCTGGAGTTAATTTCTCGCATGGTCACTCAATTAATGATCTTTTTTAATCTAAGTTACTAAATTTATTTTGTAACATAAAAATCACTTTCACTAAGGGTAATTATTTAAGAAAGTTACTCAATTTTTGGATGTATCGTTACAACAAATAAAGAATTTTGTGGTAATTATTTAGCGGCTATAATATATGATATTGATATTTATAATCAACAGTCTATATATATAAATGACGTTAAAAAGTTTAGCGACTAAAAATATAATAACATTAATTAACTCATCAACTGTCGCTAAATGTTTTTCTAGAAAAAATATATTTCCCCTAAATTTCTCTTTTACTGTAGTATAAAATTTTCATATACAAAGTCACTTCAAATATGTATTTATTTTCATATCTTCCATCTCCGATCCAAAACATTCACAAGTAATTTCTTCCACTAGGCTTTTAATCTTTAGTAAAATATTCGTAACTTTTAGTAAAAATGTTCAAATGATAAATGGTTTGAAAAGTTGAAGACTACACTCAAAGTTTATTAATTAAATAGTTAGTTCATCCTCTAATTCCTCGTATATTGAGAGATATATTCGTTCAAAACAAGATCATACACATACTTTAGACACAATTTTTTTTTTGAGAGAAAGAGTAAATAAATAAATAAATATACCATTAATATAAACACACAACAAAATATCTTCTTGATTAGATACTAACCTTTAATTTCAATTGATCGGAGTGTATATTTTAGACGCTTTTTTTGTGGCTTTGTGAAAGGTTGGGCAGCTAGATCAATATTCAATTAAATAAAAATTTAGAGGTAGACACATTGTGTCATAGGCCATAGCACCTTATCAAGATATTGATCAATTCCCAAAACCAAGAACTCAATTACAAAATGTCCAACAAAAATGAAATTTCCATTCCATCCATATATTTACGCCATAGCACCCCCTCTCTATTAAAAGAAAATTAGAATTAGTGGGTGTTTGGATTGACTTATTTTTTTAGATGCTTTTGACTTTTAAACACTTTTAATCATTCGAGGTGTTTGGCAAAGACATAAATTGCTTTTAAGCACCTTAATTTAGTCTTTAAGAAAAAGGTCAAAAGTCAAAAATAGGTAGATACTTTTTTTTGACTTTTGACTTTTAAGTAACTTAAAAAATACACAAAAAATAATTACATAGCTTTTATTCAAGAAGAATTTTCAAGTTGTGAAGAAAATTATTTTAAAATTAGATCTAATTTTCTTCTAATTATTGTTACAAGTGGATTTGAAGAGGGAAATTTGATGATTTTTGTGGCGAAAAAATTAATAAATAAAGAAGTTAGATGGTTCTGGTGGTAATAGAGAGGATAGATGAAGAGAACTGGTGGATATGTGGTGGTGGAACGTGGAATTGGTGGAAGAAAGAAAAAAGTGAAGAAGTAAGAAAAATTATGTATAATTTTTTTTACGCGCTCAAATGTCGTGCACGATATGCTAAATCAACCAAAGTGTCAAAGTGCCACAGTGGAACTTGACATAATGTAACACCCGATAAAATTATCAAAATACCCCTAGAATGAAATCGTGCGCGTAACGCATCTTCCCAAGCTGGATGAAAAATCTGAGACCGGATTTGTGATCAGCACGAAAAAACTAGGTGGGAAAGTGATTTCAACCCATTTTTAGAGCAACCAGATCGAAAAATAATTTTTCGATCCGAAAATTGAGAGAGTGAGGGTGCGTGTTGGGGCCGCGACGCGGACCTATCACGGACCCACACTTATATTTTTTTTCAATTTTTTGACGGGATTAAATTTTTGAAATTACACAGGTGCGCGACAGGTGCGCATCGAAATTAAAGTTCAAAATTTCAAATCTTTTGAGGGGACATTCTAGAATTTTTTTCAACCCCTCCTAAACTCAAAACACGATCAATTTAGGTCCTTTTTGATGAGTAAACAGGGTCTAAAACCCTATTCTAAGTCCTTCTTCACAATACTTGAAAGTTAGGGCTTGAGAGAGAAGAAAGAAGAACGTGAGATTGGAGAATTAGAGGAGAGTTCTTGACGGGTGATTTGAAAAGCTTCATTCTAGGCATGTAGGGCTAAACGAAAGCATGAGATTGTTCTCTCATGTGGCCCATAGATGGTCTTAGATGAGAGTTGAAGGTTCTTGAGTATACGTTCGTGATTCTTGATTATTTTCTTGAGAAACCATATTTACTACATGTATTTTTCATATGTTGATGATCATCATAAACCTATTTTCTTGAATTGATTTTTTTTTCCTGAGATATTGTATAAACCCTATACGTTAACTTTTGAAGCATGCATGAATGAACCTAGGGACAAAGTCTAGAGCCTTGACTTAAGTATATTGATGGAGATCTTGATGTGAGTATAATGTTGAGTTATTTGAGCTTGATGATCCTATGAGTCTTCATAATTGAGTTCTGTCTAAATGACTTCTTCTAATTGATGCTCTGAGTCCTTAAGTTCCTAAATGAGAATTGAGTTCATTGAGATGAGTTAAAGTCCATAAAATAATAGACGACCCCTTGAGTTTGAGTTGACGAGATGATGAGTGTCTCCATGAGACTAATTGAGATGATGAGTGTCTCCATGAGACCAATTGAGATGATGAGTACCTCCATGAGGCTATTTGAGATGGTTAAGAGGAGTTTTATGAGCATTGAGTCTTGGGAGGAGTATCGAGCACTGAAATAAGTAAGAGTGAGTCCCACTTGCACTCATTACCTACGCCGGCTCAATGTAGGAGTGGATTGAACCATTATATCTCATGGTCCCCTCTTGAGTTTACATCCCTAAAACAATAGAGCATGACAGAGTTTAGATTCCTTGTGGATCATATTCGCTCCTTACCTGCCAAGTACGGAACGGCTGTGGAAACATCAGTGTAATTGTTATACAACCCCTGGCTCATAAGTGGTTGTTGTCGATTAAGAGAAACTCCCGGAAAGTTCCCAAACTGAGTAATCTGAGTTGTGATGAGATGAGTTGAAATGAGTCATTATGGGATAAGTCTGATTCGATTGATGAGTTGATAGGTTGATGGGTCACTTGTCTACTCTTTGTTCTTGCTTTAGAAAGGCATTTGACATGTTGATTTTCACTATCCTTGATGTTGATTGTTGTTTCTATATTATTCTGCATGTTTCGGTTTCACTCAGTTATTTTACATACTAGTACATTCCACGTACTGACGTCCCCCTCTGGAACTGCATCATTTTATGATGTAGATACACAAGATAGAGGTCATCAACAGGTGCACCGTTGAGGATCTCGAGACGTTCAGTAGACTGGTAAGCCTCCCCTACTTTGGAGGGTTCTCACCTATTTTCATCTTGCTTAGAGTTAGATTTGCTTGACTTTTTATTTTGATTAGGGTAGTCATGGGTCTGTCATTGGCACCACCTAATAGTGATAGAGGCTTCATAGACTAAAGTCGAATGTTGATATTGAGACTTGTGAGCTAGTGTCTTTCTACTAGGCTTTCATTTTATTGCTATTTGAGAATAGATGATGAGATGTGACCATTTATTTTCTTATGTCTTCTGCTGATTAGTAGAATATATGAATGAATGTATTGAGGCCAAGTTGTTCGCTTGGGGATTAGCGATAGTCCTTGGGTGCTGGCCACGTCTTGGATCCTCTCCCGAGGTGTGACACATAAGATGTCTAAAATGAACATCTCCTAGTTTAAGTCTCTAAGTTAATGTTGGTGCCAACTTTAGGGGGCCACCAATGTATTCTCTCTCTCTCTCTCTCTCTCTCTCTCTAAAAAAATAATTACTCTAACCGAATGATCATCTACTATAATTATCTCTAATACATTGTTAATTCATTACTAAATAAAATTAATGATGACTTTTATTATTTAACTATAAAATTTATCCGTCGCTATTTAATTTAATTTTTTTTATTGCAATATTTTTTTTTAATGAGAGTAGCATCAAAACTCATCCCTTGATCATCTAGAAGGGAGAAGAATCTAAGTCATGGAGAGGTTAGTCAAATACTCTAGAGCCTTATGGAGACATCTTGAGAGGTCTAAATATACTCTAGATATGTAGAAGATTCTAGACGGGTGACTAAATTATAAATATAGAAAGACTTATATAGTAATTATTATTTGAACTTAAGCCTATAGTGAGTAGTATAAATGGCGGGGAGGGGGGGGGATTCATTTGTACAACCATTTAGCAATCAAGCAATCTTTCAAGCAATACATACAAGTCTTCTTAAAAAGTTCTCTTGTCATTCTTTAATCCAGCGTTCCCTTAGTTATCTAGTTTGAAAAGGCTTAAATGAGCTTACAAGATCATGAAAAAATTGTAAGTAAATTGTCAAGTGCTCCATGAAAATATTAATTGTCTAAGTCCGTGACAAAGTAGAATTAGATTAAAAGTATGGGAATAACGAGTGAGAGAGATATCAATGCTATTAACACTACCAATCTCAAGCAGGATAGTAGGAAGAACTATCGAAAGGAAAAGAAGGACCTAAGGAAGAAGAATGAGGAGATGTCGTCTGAGCTTACACAAAGTGAGACCCTAATAACCTATTCACCTTCGACCACTGAAGTGATTAGTGATGATGAACAAGATGAGCAACTCATAGACTTCATATTTGGAATAGAGTAGATTGCAAGGGTGGTAGGTTTTAGAGATCTTAATTAGGCAAGAGCTTGAACAAGGTCGATGGCAAGTTTAAGATTCTTGAGGAAAATGACAACATCCACAAGGAATTGGAAGGATGTAAATTTGTGGAGTATGATATGAAGGATACTGTCACTCCCCTGGAGTGATGCCTTATGAACGCACTAAGCATGATTGAAATCATATGTGCCGAAATCAAATCACTCAAGGGAGATATTGAGGTTGTAGAATGCGCAACATCCAGTGGAGATAGGGAGGCCAAGATTGAGGTTCGTAAGCCACCCATATTCAAAGGTGCTCGTGATGCATAGGAGGTGGAAAATTTTCTTTGGCACAGAGAACTACTTCAAGTGTAACAAAGTGAAGAGTGACAAGATAAGGATCAATGTAACACCGCCGTGCTATATCTCTCGGAGATGGCTATGCTGTGGTGGAAGTGGAAAGAGTGAGAGATAGAGAAGAGGATATGCACCATTGATATATAGGAGCAATTTCGAAAGGTGTTCAAGAAGGCTTTCTTTACCGACAATGTCATCTCAAAGTTCATCTCGTCTTTCATGGAAGCATCCTCAAGCTATACCATGAGGATGAGGATGACCCTTGCCAAGGTAAATTGAGTGGGGTGCTAATTATAATCACTGCCTCTCTTGATCAAGATATCGAGGTCATTATTGACTACCAATTAAGGGTGGGCATAGTATGGTACGGTACGGTATTTAAAAATTTGGTATGATAATTTTACTATTCAGTATCTAAAATATGACACCATTACCATACCAAATTAGTTCGGTATGGTTTGGTATTTCTAATTTCGGTTTTGATATTTTACGGTATGGTAATTCGGTAACCATACTTATGGACAATGAATAATACAAAAGCTAATCAACGGTACATACATGTTACATAAACTGTACATATAGCTCCCTTTACAAAATAAGTAAGAATCATTCTTTTATAGTTGAATTATGTACCTTGGTCTGAATTATGGACTTTTAGGAATTAGGACATCAGACACTACTGCAACTGCTTTGTGGACATGAATTGTATGAGTTTTGTGGACATAAGATAGTTGAAGTATGGGCTTTGTGGACGTGAATTGTATAATTAATTTTTTTTCTTAATATAAATAAAAAGCCCATTGACCATTTTTATATTTAAAATAATTTAAAATTTAATATATATTATATTTTGGTATGGTATATGGTATTTTAATATTTATTTTTTGAATACCAAATACCATATCGAATACCAAAAAAAATTATAAGTCATACCAAATACCATAATAACTATACCACGGTATAACAAATTTCGATTTCGGTATTATATTCGGTATATACCGTACCATGCCCACCCCTACTACCAATCCAAGCAAAAATATGGACAACATGCCACTGTCATGTTCCTCATTCACTTGAAGGACAACCTATCGAGGAGGCCACATGGGATCGAAATGATATGAAGACTTGCGACAATTTAAAGACTAAGTCTAGGAGTTCTTGAAGTAGTAGTGCATTGCGATTGTTGACACATCACGTGGGGGAGAATGTCATGATCCATCACTTGATCATCTGAAAGGGAGAAAAATCTAGAGTCATGCAGAGGTTAGTGAAAGACTCTAGAACCTTATGGAGACATCTTGAGAGTTCTAAGAATACTTTAGACATGTAGAGAATCCTAGAAGTGAGATTGAATTGTAAATACAAAAGGACTTGTATGGAAATTATTATTCCCACTTAAACTCTTAGTGAGTAGTATAAATAAGAAGGGCCATTCATTTGTACAACCATCAAACAATCAAGCAACGTATATAGAACTTCTTAACATTAAAGATTCTCTTGTCTTTCTTTAATTTAGTATTCCCTTAGAGTTTTAGTTTAAAAAGACTTACCTACGTTTACAAGATCGTGAAAGAATCATAAATAAATTATCAAGTGTCATATGAAAATCTTCATTAAAATATAAGTCCATGATAGTAGGTCAACTTGAATCAGCTTTTAATAGAATATAGTCCTCAAAATATCACCATGATTATATAAATTTTGTTAATTCTTTTTGGCTAAGATGAGGTGGCTACACATTTCTTAACATTGAAGAATTCATAAATTAGAATTAAAAATGGTTGAATATACCTAGTCTTTTAAAACAATAGTTAGGAAAAAAAGGAGGAGCAAGATTTGGCTACACCCTTTTATTATATAAAATAAATGTACTTTTTTCGTAGAAATGCATTTATATATTACCGTATTAAAACACAAAAAATGGTTGAAGAAAATTAGACTTCCATTATATATATTAAAAATAATTTTAATCTTATCTAGATAATACTTTGATTTTTTGGAGAATGAGGTCTGGATGATGGACCCCACAATTTTGTCAATTTGTAAAGCCATCTACCAATTTACAGTTTTTTGATTATTATAAATAGGAATGAGTCATCATGCTTCAGTGTATTGGTAAGTTGAAGAAAACTTTAATTTGCAACTTGGCAGTAGAGCTAAGATCATTATAAGGTATGCCTTGTTTAATTTTGCACATATAGAAGTAGCTTAATAAATAGAGTACTAATTAATTTTCTTTTAAAAAGTTACTTGTACTAATTAGTTCAAAATTCCACCTATAGAGAAAAATTATATTGGGGATAATCCTAATTAATTAGTAGTATTGGAGATAATCCTATACTACTCATGTAAATAGTAAGTAAATGAAACTTTTGCCTCCATGGTGTTGATGCAAGAGCACAACTTATGATATGTGAATGAATGACATGCACTATAAAAATCCAAATTATATTGCACAGATAAAATTTTAATAACCCTATCAGACTAGCTAGATGATTTCTAGATCATCTAAAAAAGAGTTGATGAAATTTTTGAGGGTTACATCATACAAATTTCCGTGGCAAAATTATAAATTTTGTGTTCAAGATTTTAAAAAAAAGTAATTATTGAGCTATATATGCAGTATACTTTTCCTCTCTATATATAATGTTACGTTTTTTTTTACCTTACTTATGTTTGTTCAAACAATTTTTGTAACTCCTGCTGAAAAATGGAATTATGCACACAAACTGTTGCAAAGGATCATAAGGTTATAATTACACGTCGCTTTGGTAGTCACCATGCTACTGTCAAGGGAGACCTTTTTCTTGCCTATGTTGATCTCCCGGTAATAAATATTTTTTATACCGTCAATAGCATAACAAATTCATATGATAATGAGTAACATATTAAATCTCAAATAGGTAGCCAATGAAGGGGAAGAAAAGCAACATGAAGATCTAAAAGAAGAAGTGAGAAAGATGCTAATGATGGCTCCGTCAAAATCTTTGGAAAAACTTGATCTCATAAACACAATCCAGTGTCTTGATGTGGCTTATCATTTTGAAAGTGACGTTGATGAAACATTGAGTTACATGTACACTCATTATCAAGAATGGATTGGTAATGATGACCTTCATGCTATTGCTCTATGCTTCCAATTATTTAGGCAACAAGGTTATTGTGTCTCATGTGGTAAGTATTACTCCAATTAATAAACGGATGATAAAATTAATCCGTGAAAATATGATCTGCCTAATCCATCCAAATTGCTAACAACCCTTCGTTTAAGGGGAAAATGCGTCGATACAACTTTTGAAAATGATAGAAAGTAAAGTTGTATTTGGTTTGAAGGAATTCCAATTATTCACATATTTAGTTAGCTTAAAATTTTTCTAAATGGACATATTTTTCTCAAATTAAAGAAAAATAACCTTCCTACATAAAATAGGAAAAATATTTTTTTTAAAACTCTTTTTCAACCCTACTACTCCATCCGACCCGACACGTGACTTAGGATCTAACCTCCAGCCAAAGTACGCCTTTCAATCCCTACTTGATACAAGACCTTGACTTGGGACAACTCCCTAGATAGTGTCGAGACTTGATCCTCAGGATAGGGTTGAATCCTGGGTTGGGATGGGTCGGGGGTCAAATATCAGGTCCCATATTACAAGATTGAGAGTTGAGTTTCAAATTGAGGTCAGATCTAGGTTCTCAAGTACAGATCAAGTCTTAATAGGATAATGAGCTGAATCTAGATATACGCTGAAAGTTAGGTCTCGTATTAGGATCGGAGTCAGGAGTGGGGTATAAGTAGAGGTGTGGAGTTAGGTGTGGATTTAGGTGCCAAATCAAGGTCTAGAGTTGCATGGGTCCTTGGTTGGGTTGAAAGTGAGATCTCAACTCGAGTTTCGTGTTAGATTAGGTGTTGGGCCCTAGATCAGCGAGTAGAGTCGAGTCCTGTGAGCCGACTATTAATTTTGTCCCTAACCCAAGACTCAAACATGCCTCTGGGCTCTTGAATTCGACCTGGCATTTGACTACCTAACTCCTACCTCGGCTGAAGATTTGACTTTGACCCCATCACACAACTTAATTATAACTTGATCTTGATCCACCATAGAGGTTTGTGTTAGTGTTAACGAATAGGGATTTGGGATACCAAATTCAACCTAAATGTCATCTTGAAATAATGTAAAGCTTTTAAACCACAAAAAGTTCCAGATGCAAATTCTTACAAATTAAATTGTGATAGTAGACAAATATGTATCATCTACATAAAATCTTGTGTACATCGACCACCAAAACTTATATACTCATTGATCAATCTAGAACGTCCTCTTTTACTTGCTCATAATATATACAATTTGAAGCAGATGCTTTTAGGAAGTTCACTAACGACCAAGAAAAGTTCAAAAAAGAATTGGTTAATAGTGTTCATGGAATTTTGAGCTTATATGAGGCAACACAATTCAGAGTATATGGTGAAGAAATTCTGGATGAAGCACTAAACTTCACTATCACTCAATTGAAAGTGATTTTGCCTAAACTGAGCGACTCCACACTTGCCCAACAAATCAACAATGCACTCAAGTTTCCAATTAAAGATGGTGTGGTGAGGGTAGAAGCAAGGAAATACATATCATTTTACTAACAAAATCACAATCACAATCAAGTACTATTAAACTTTGCCAAATTAGACTTCAATATCTTGCAAAGGTTGCATAAGAAGGAGTTACCTGATCTCTCAAGGTAATTACCTAGTCATTCACCTATATATACATCTTAATCTTATTGGTGAAATGTTAACAAACTTACTTGAGGAGTCTTTTATATGTTTCAACTTCAAATTTAAGTATATATTCTTCTCTTTGTTGCAGGTGGTGGAAAAATTGGGAAATAGTGAAAACATTACCTTATGTAAGAGACAGACTAGTAGAGGCCTACTTTTGGGGTTTAGGCACCTACTTTGAGCCTCAATATAGCAGTACAAGGAAAATATTAGGAAAAATGATAGCCTTTTTAATTACTGTTATTGATGAAACATATGATATTTATGGGACACTAGATGAACTTACTCTACTCACTGAGGCAAGTGAAAGGTAGTAATTCAACTCTATGATTGAAAGGCAGTAATTCAACTCTTTTTGTTAAGTTATATTATAGAAGATATACATTGATAGCTTACAACATTTTTATGATTGTTCTTTTAGGTGAAACCTTGATGCTTCAGGAAAAGTTACCATCATATATGAAGATTATTTACCATTGTCTTCTAGATTTTTATGATGAAATTGAGAAAGAGTTGACAAATGAAAATAAGTCATTTCTACTCAACTATTCCATAATAGAGGTACTTATATATAAAGTTGTTAACATTCCTATGAAGATTTGATATATTCACTATATATTTAAAATAATGCAAATATCAATGAGCATAATCAGCCCAAAAAGATCAAGGAAAAAAATGTTTAAGAAAGACAAAAGTTCCAAATTGATGGTTAATAAGATGGATAGACTCCTTATAAGGCTTAGACAATCCTCCTCCCTTTGAGCTAGCTTTTGGGGTGTGAGTTAGGCCCAAGACGTAATTTTACAAAAATCAATACAGCTCGTTGATTTTTATTTTTTTAAATAGAAAATCGATGGATTTTAAGAATATCAATGTATGTCCACTATTGTGAGAATTTTACTATATATAGCAAGTTTCACTAATTATTGTTATATTTTATTTTTTAGATGAAAAAGGTGATGAGGGCTTACTTACAAGAGGCAAAATGGTATTATCATAAGAAAGTACCAAGAATGAAGCAATATACGAAGAATGCAATGTTATCAAGTACTTATATATGTCTAACAACTACTTCTCGGGAAAGGTAGCAACTAAAGATGCATTTGATTGGGCAGAAAATGAACCTCCAATGCTTGTTGCTTCTTGCAACATTGGAAGATTACTCAATGATCTTTTATCACATGAGGTATACATATATATACTCTCTCCATCTCAATTAATGTGATGCTATTTGTAGGGGCGGATTTTGGAAGAGTGAAGGGGTGGCACGTGACAGGATTTTGTTGAAAAAATTTATTAAATATACATATATCTGTATATTAAAAATAAAACATTAAAGGTTAAAATAAATAAAAGGACACTCCTTAGCACAAACTGATTCTAGCTTGTGTGCTTAGGGTCCTTGTGGAAGGAATGAACGTCCTGAGCTTGAATCCCGTCGGTTGGCCTTTTGCCCCTTCTTTTTTCCCCTCTTAAAATGTGCAGTTTTTTCTCTTTTTTTTTCCCCTTAAATCACTTTTCTTTTCTTCTTATTTTTTTCTCTTAAAGTTTAATCTTAAAATGTGCAGTTTTGTTTTTCTTTTCTTTTTCTCTTAAATTTTAGTCTTAAATAACCTGTGGACCCACTTTAATTCATTCAAAATCAATCTATTATCTTTTATTTGAAAATAGAACTGAAATAAAACTTAAAATCTTTATGTATTTGTGACTTGTGAGTTTCTTTAAAAAAACAAGTTCTTATCCATCAATCATCCTCATTCTACATCTCAAATCTCTATATCATGTTAATACTTTTGTTCCATTTTTTTATTATACGCCTGAAGTTTTTATTTTTATTTGTTCATGATAATAGTTTATTTGTTTATTAGAATGAAATAATTTAGGATTCATTCAATTGATTTTTTATTTGGATTTGCACATGACGAATTGACTATGGATCATTTATTATATTATATGCAATCCTTTTTTATTGGATCCTAAATTACAAATTATGTAGATTATATGATCTTAGTTGAAATTTAAAGGAGTGGTATTATTCTATAAAAGATTCTTTACAATGAAATTGATTAAGTTTAACTTACGAAATTGAATAGATAATGAATTTTTGAGTGGTTTTTTAGTGCCTTATATAGAAAAGAAAGTATTTAATACTGTTTCTAATGAGGATATTATGTATACCTTTCAAAACATGAATATCATCGAGTTTACAATATATTATTATACTGATCTGCTCTTTTTTTATTCCTTTTCAAAGGTTATCCAACAACATTAGCCATCTAAACCAGTTTTTGATAAAAGGACTATAATTTTTTTCATGCATTTTACAAACTGTTAGTCATATATTTGCAACTATTATTATGAAGATTTGAATAATTTAATTTAAAATTTTTAAAATATTACCTAATATAAAGAGTAGATAATTATTTTTTTAATTTATAATTTTATCTAAATTTTATATTAGTTAAGCAAAATATCTTTTGATAAAGTTTACTATTAATGTGGCCTTACATTTTTGGAGGTCTAAAGCAAAATTTTCATTAACTTTCCTCTTGAACTATTCTGGTCCTTTAAATGGTGACAACACTTCGAAAAGATCTTGTGTATGCCACTGGTTATTTGACTTGACGCGACTTTTAAAATCTTTTGGTACAAAATAAGTTAAAAATGTTTGTGTGACTATAAATCTTCTCATCAAGAAAAAAATTGTCTAGCATTTGGAAAGTTTTTAACAGATATGTATTTTTTTAATTAATTTTATGTTTTTTGTTTCGTGTTAAGAAGAACAAAAAAGAGGAGATACAACTTCTGCTGTCGAATGTTATATGACTGAATATGATGTTACCAAGGAAGAAGCACACAAAAAATAAGAAATATAATAGAAAGTTATTGGAAGGATTTGAACGAAGAATACTTGAAAGTGGATATGGCTATTCTACCAAGGGTTTTGCTCATGTGTATAATTAATCTTACAGGATTAACTGGGTTCACATACAAAGATGAAGATGCTTATACTTTTTCCAAAAATAACTTGAAAGATGCCATCACTATGATACTAGTTGATCCTGTTATATAGAATGATCAACTTCAATTAACGGTTGTTTATATTCTTGTATTACTAGTAGTATAATAAATGAATAAATACTTCCTTGTTCAGTATTAATTTTGACACATTCATTGAGGTGCAATAAATAGAATGATAATTTTGTTATATCACTATTAAAATATAAACATAAAAATTGCAAGTCATAAATTGAAAAAAAATATAGAAAATTTCACTTACCATCAGTCACCAATTCCTACTGCCACACATTTTTTTAGAATTCTTAACAATTCTAAGAGTTGTCAATTCCAAAGGCAATAGCTAATTTAAGATAAGCAGAAACAATCTTCTTTTATTCACTTTTCAGCATGCACATGATCAAAGATGTGAAGCAACAAAATATTTCTACAAATTCTAACAGTTCCCCCTTCTTTATTAACCAAATATTCAACCTTATTACTAATTCTGGACGTACAACAAACAAACAATTAAAAATCAGCTTGCTTTTAACATCATCAAAAGTTCATTGGCTAATATACACACGAAAAATTGAGAAAATAAGGAACAAGAAAATAGAAGTATTTCTAGGAGTATCCAGGTTTAGTTCCTCCAGGGTTCTTAAAAAAATTTGCTCGAAAATTATATCACTAAAAAATTCATTGATTAACATACAAAAATTGAGAAAATTGCTTAATTTCTGTTGAGTGACCCGTAAATGCTTGAAGAGTGGCATGGATCATGATAAGACTATACGTATGTGTGGTTTTGAATGGCCTATAAATGCTAAAAAAAAAAAGTCGTGCAAATTAGCTGAGGCTATTAGAATTGTTCCTCAGGTCATTAGAGAGAATTATGTAAAGGTTTCACAAAAAAGTTGATCGAAAGTCATATTACCAAAGATCAATGGACTAACACATACGAAATTAAACAAATTGTGTAATTCATGTTGGGTAAACTTAGATGCTAAAAAATGCCATGCGGATTAGGCTGAAGCTATTGAAATTTTTTCTCAGGTTATTATGAACGATGTTGTAAAGGTTTCATGGATAAACTGGCCCAAAGTCATATCACCGAAAGTTTCATGAGCTAACACACCTGAAAAATGAAGAAAATCACCTGATTTCTATTTATTGGCCCTACGGTAAAAAGTCATGCAAATTAGGTTGAGGCTATTTGAATTATTTCTCAGGTATTCATGAACGGTTTTATAAAGATTTCATGAAAAAATTGATCAAAAGTCATATAACTAAATAATTTATGGGCTAACACAAACTAATTAAAAATGAAGAAAAACGTCTAATCCCTATTGAGTGGTCCCTACAAGCTAAAAAAATGCCGCGCGAATCAGACCGAGAATATTGTAATTCTTTTCCAAGTCATCACAGATAGTTCTATAAATTAAAGTGTAGAAAAATTAATCTAAATCATACCACCAAAAAATTCATAGGCTAACACACGAAAAATACAAAAAATTACCCTACTTTTTTTACGACAAGGAGAACCTCAGCCGATACCCTTTTGGGTGCCCCAATCCTATGCAGTAGCTCCCAAACCACACATGAAAGGTAACTTGCACTAGGTAGCTCGACCTAGAAGGCAAATCCTTTGCTTTTGTTAGCAAGGGATTTCGAACTTGAGACCTCCAACATAAAAGACTCAAGGAAAAAAATAACCTAATTTCTATTGAGTGGTCCCTAAATGCTAAAAAATACTCACAGATTAGACCTAGGCTATTGGAATTCTTCACTAAATCATCATGGATGATTTTGTAGAGGTTTCATGGAATCATTGACCAGAAGCTAGCATACCACTAGAAAATTATCTAATTATTGTTGAGTGGCACCTAAATGCTCAAAATATCACGTAAATCGTGTTGAGGATATTATAACCCTTTCTCAAGTCATTATGGATAGTTCCATAAAAATTTCACAAAAATATTGACCAAAAATAATACCCAAAAAAATTTGTAGGCTAGCACAAATCTAAAATGAAGAAAATGATCTAATTTCTGTTTATGGCTTCTAAATAATATCAAGCGGATCGGCCCGAGTCTACTGAATTCTCCCCAGGTTATTATGGACATTTCTATAAGGGTCTTAGAGAAAAATTGATCGAAAGGCATAACACTAAAAAAACCAAGGACCAGACACATATGGAAATTGCCTAATTCTTGTTCAATGACCCCTAAATTATAAAAAAAATATAGCTTGCAAATCAGGCCGAGGCTATCAAATTCTTCCCTAAGTGTTACAAATAGTTTTGTAAAGGTTTCGCAAAAAAAATTTGACTAAAAATCACACCACCTAAACATCCATATGCTAACACAAAAGAAAAATAACGAAAATCGCCTAATTTATGTTGAGTGGCCCTGAATGCTAAAAAATGCAGCGTAGACCAAGACAAAGTATAGTAATTCTTCCTGGAGATCATTATGGACGGTTCTGTAAAGGTTTCACAAAAAAATTGATTGAAAGTGATGCCATCAAAAAATTAATAGACTAACACATACGAAAAATGAAGAAAATTGCCCAATTCCCATTTAGTGGCTCCTAAATATTAAAAAATACCATGTAGTCAAACTGAGACTATTAAAATTCTTTCCTAGGTCATTATGGACGATTCTGTAAAGGTTTTGCATAAAAAAAGTTTTTTTTAATCGAAAATCATACTATAAAAAAAAATTCATGTGCTAAGATTCATGAAAAATAAAAAATGATGTTATTCTTGTTGAGTGGCTCTAAATACTAAAAAACATCGCATGGATCAGACAGAAGATATTAGAATTCTTCCTCAGACCTGTTACGAATAGTTCTATAAAGTTCTAGTGAAAAAATTCAATCGAAATTTATACCACCAACCAATTCTGAGTTTAATACATATGAAAAATAAAGAAAATTGCTTAATTTCTGTTTAATAACCCCTAATGCTAAAATTCATAGTATGATCATATATACTAATAAAATTCATATTTAGCTTTTCTTTTTATTATTATGTGTGATCATATTTGGAGACTAAAGAAAAAAGATGCGAAAATGAAAAAAGTTGTATATACATCACCTATTATCGATTACACATTTAGAATTATATTAGATGTATTATTATTAATGATTGCGAAAAATGTTTTCCAAACACTAAAAAAAGTTACTGAATTTGTGAACTAAATCTAGAAGCTTTGCTAATGAAAGCAAAAATTGCTCCCTCTTTATTATCCAAAGTGAATAAGGTGGCCTCCATAGCGGAAGAATTTTTTATATCATGTCTAAACAATTAAAATAAAACATGTCTATCAATGCTATAATTTTCTCTTTTTTTTATATATATATTATTTATTTTCTGCTAACATGAGTTGGTCAGACATTTCTTAACATTGAAGAATACCATAAATTAGATGTTGAGAAATTCTGCCAAATTAATTGTGACGGTGGAATTAATTGGATATACCTAATCTTTTAAAATAAAAGTTAGGGAAAATAATAAATAAGGTCCTTAATATATATCAAGTGTAGAAGACTTCTTTTTTTAGCTAGAACCTTTGTCGTTAATCATCAAAGGTGATCAAGACTTTAAAAAATGGAGTTCTGCTGCAACGATCTGGATTTTCGTACGACTTCGTTGGAGCTTGAGAATTTCATTTTGGACAAAATTTGGACCAAGTGTCATCTCAAGGGAGACCACACGGCCAGTGTGAGGTCACACGAGCCGTGTGGCTTCCAGTGACACAACACTTGACCTTAATTTTTAGAGTGTGGTCTTGGTGTGGGATTTCGAACTAAGGCTCATCACGCTTGGACCCCACACGGGCCGTATCACACCTCACGGACCGTGTGAATGGCCTTAGGCTTGAACCAACAAACTTTTGGCCTAAGTGTTGGGGTACGACCAGTCACATGAGCCGTGAGGCTTGGCACTGGCCGTATGGCCAGTCGTGTGGCCTTCAAAGTGTGGCATGGGAGGTATTATTTTGACTAAGGGTTGGAATATAAGCACACCACACGGACCGTGTAGCTCCACATGGGCCATGTGACCAACCGTGGAGCTTGCCTTCACCAAATTTTTCTAAGTGTCAAGCTACGGTTCCAATTTCTAGATTTTCTTGTCTAAGCATGGGATCTTCAAGCTCAAGCTAATTTCACTTTTAAGACTTAAATCAGGCTTATTCATGTTGTTTAACGCTATCATGGGTCTCACATGTCAAGCTAAATTCAAAGGAATTCTGTCAGCCTAAGTTTTTCATAAGTACCGATAGAAGGGTCAACTGTTAATGGACATATCTCTTAGCACAAAATGAACTTGGCGGCCCACAAACTATCAAATTAAAGCTCTTTGAATCAGCTTTCCAACGCACTTGGTCTCACCTCATTTTGAGTTCGGAGCAAGAAGTTACGACTTTTTTTGTAAAATCTAGCTGGACTAGACGGGGGAGCTTCACGATCCCTGAGGGGAGCTTCACGACCCCTGAAGGGCTTCACGACCCGTGAAGCTGGTCGTGTGAAGCTTCGGGTAAAAATTAATGGGGCATTTTATTAAGGTGTTCTTGATATTTTGACCCATCCCCAAGACTATTTAAGACCTTTAAACCCCCTTTACATTCCTAAACCTCTCCTACACTAATTCTAAACCCTCATTCAAGACTAACCCTTAGTTTCAAAAAAATCAAATTCTCTCAAGAACTCTAATGGGGATTTTAGCTTGGGAATCAAGGGAAGACTCATTCTTATTCAAATTTCTTCTTGGAATTCCTTCATTAGCTAAGATATGTGGGTTTTGATCCTTGATTCCTTCCAATCAAGGAGACCCAAATCTTTTCAAGCAATTTTCCATGAAATTAAGC
>JAPFFP010000009.1:2007911-2026475 GCA_026153255.1 Solanum medicagineum | reverse complement strand
GATTTAGCGTCACTTTGTCCAAACCATGTCATGTTTCCTTTGAATTGTACTAGTATTGTAAGGTGTGGGGTGTTACAGAGTGAGGATTGGTAAGATTTGTTAATGTGATGTGATTATTATAATTGTTGCATTACTTATTTGATTGGTTTAAATGAGTCAGTCAAGGGGTAATTAATTGTTAGAGTCCATAAGAGGATTCGTGCCTTAACCTATATTCTCTTCATTCGAGGACGAATGACCCCAAGGGGGAGATAATGTAACGATCCCAAAATTTTATTTACTTGAGTTGGAATAGTGTAAGGAGGATTTTTAAAAAGCGGAAGTATGCAAATTAATTAGTTCAAGTTTGAGACAACTACAACTCTGGCGTAAAAGCTACTATTTCACTAAGTGAAGGTTCAATGCAGAGCACACTTTCATTATACATAATAGTCTTCCTTCAGCTGATAGACTCTCTATAATATTAATAAATGAGTGGGAAATTGTTGTGGATGCATTTATTAATATTTTCATATGCATCATTATGCGTTTGCATATTTTAATATTATTATCATGAATCATTGTGCAACACTTGCATATTGATATTATGCATTATTATTCATTTTGATTTATCCTCTCACGTTGTGTCTTCCACTTAAACTTGTTTCCTCAATGCTCTCTCCACTTAATTTTTTTACATAATTCTTTGGCTCTTTGATGAGCCATGTTTCTCACTATAAATTAAGCATTCTGCTCATTCATTTGATAAGCAGAAAAAGAGTGAGTGAAGTAGAAGAAAACAAAGGAAATGTTTATACATACTGCATAATATTTTGTGAGAGTTTTATTAGCTAAAGGGAGGTGTTTTATTGTGTAGAGATTTGGTAATTTTATTCTTATAAGTTGCTCCTATTTTCTAAATCTTTTATAATAAGATATTTTATATAAATAAATTTATTTTCGTGTACTTTTAAGTACTTTATTATGAGAATATTATTTATGATGAGTGATGAATTTATCTTGATGTATCAAAGTTAAATCAAAAGACCCTACATGTCACTTTATTTACTTGAGTTAGAGATTTAAAAGAAGTTGTTGATGAGGAAGTTTTATTTATTCTCTTGCTATTATATGAGAATTTTACTACTTGAAATTATATTATGTCTTGAGATTTATGTTCTATGTGAAAAGAGCTTATATGAAGTTAAGTTGAGGTTAATATAACGAATTGAGAATACTTGAGTCATTGAACATGAAAACATGTTACATTATAAACTTATTTACATAACATGATGAGTAAGGTTAAAAGAGTCCAAATAACCGTTTGAATTGAGTCGAGCATGATAAGTTACATGATTATTGAGTTGACTATATTTAAGTACTTGTATGTGATTGAATGAATTGATGAATCTTTGAGACGAATTGAGATAACTTTACAAGGTTGAGGATGAGTTGATTGATTAAGTATTGAGGATTGAGTTACATGATGATTTGAGCATGTTCAAGTCTTGGGAGGAGTATCGAGCATCGAGCGCGGAGCGCGTATACTTTTACTTTGACCCACAGAACTACGTTGCCAGTGTTGGATAGTCATACAACATTGTTTTGGTCACTTATCCCACAAGTAGACATTTACCCTGGATCTAAGAGAGAGTTGGTCGTCCTATGCCATGGCACGTATAGGATGGGCGTGGCAATGATGCCGATTCATTGTACATCACCTAACTTATGGTGGTGGGAGGCATGTCGGTTAAGAGAACTCCTAAGCAACTTTGATGGAATATGAGATTTACAAACTTGAGTTTACTTTCACTATGCATCTATCTATCTATCTATATATATATATATATTGTTTGAACGTATGAAATATTCTAAACTGTTATGTACTGAGCTGAGCATGAGTTGAGGAGTCGAGGTGAGTATTCTTGAGCGAGTATTCAATCAACACATCCCTTCCTCATACAATAATAATAATAATAATAGTCACCTCGACTATTATAGTAATGTGAAGAGGGAGATAACATGATGATAGTGATAGTCCTTGTGAGAGATTTGACCTAAGAGTCTTGCTGTAGTATGTGTTCAACGATTAAGATGTTGACTGGCAAGGAACATGGTGCTAGGATTTGGGTAGAGTCACCCCTTAGATGGAGAGAGTAAATTAAGGAGAAGTACTAGAACAAAGGAGGTTAGATTGTAAGAGTTGTGGAAAGTGGTTATGTACACCATAAGAATAACAAATATAGAGAGATTTCCATAGAGACAGGAAGGAGCTAAGAGTGATATCGTTGAAAAGAGTCTGAGTGGCTAGTTATATATATGCGACTATAGCATAACAGAAGAGTTTAAGATATTCTTATGGGTAGTGATTCCTTGACTAAGTGGACGTATATGCTTGCAGCCTAGTAGAGGAAATTGATTCCCAAATTTAGAGAGAGGAGCTTGAGAGCTAAGGCGGAGATGACGAAGTGGTAAACTAGAGTAGATCTTGACTCTTCGGTAGTGATGGGTTGATCAAGATGAGATATCAACTCTTTTCCATCTTATACGATCTTTACCCTTCAGTGGAGGTGATATTCTATTCCCTTCTGGTGTATGACTGTCGTACCGATGGCTTAGTCCCATGCACACCATGTTGATTCCCGTTCATGCTGAGTTTCGAAGATGAGAAGCAATGGATTTATTCATTATTCCTGATCTTACACTGTGAATCCAAGATTTTCCAGTTCTATACTGAATAAGATGTGACCTGAGTTTTACACTACGTATAGTTCTATGAAAGAGTGAATTTTGATAGACGAGGGAGATCGTACTTCATTTCGGATGTTTTTAGATAAGATTTTTTTGAATTGAATCATGATAATGATCTCGGTTCCAAGCCCCTTGAGTACTCCAGCTTTCCAGTATTGATGATAGTAGATGTGTTATGGGTGATGGGAGAGAATGAGTGCTCCTAAATTGTGATAATGGAGTTGAGTTCCTATCTTCGAGTTGATGTTCCTTTTGAGCCTCTGTGTACTTGAGTATGCAAGTCCTTGATAGTATTCATGCCTAATAAGGATATTGGAGATAAAGTTTAAACTCTAGATATTATGTCGAAGTCTATTCATGAGAATGAGTATTCGAGCAACTGAGTATTTGAGTTCTTGATAATATTCGTGCTTATTTTACATGAAGAGGTAGTAGTTTGACATTTCACCAAAGGGGGAGATGATGAGTTCCTCCAGGTCCAAATAGTGATGCTGATAGTAGTATACTGAGCATGAGGGTAGATGAGGGGGAGTGAGTATATCCTTATTATGATATTGGTGTTAAACTTGTGTCATGAAGGGAAAGAAATAGAAAGGAGGAGAGAGATAAAACCTTATGATGAGTAGTAGATAGGTAAGAGTATGTTGGTATGACTATGAGTGAGAACTCATCAATTGGTGGAGGTAGAAGTGCTAAGTAGGCTTGAAAATTCTAACGTATAGTTGAAGTGCTTAGGGTGATAGGATTGAATTCGTGGTTGTTGTCACACGAGTATAGATGATAGACTAGTGAAGACTTCGTAATGAGGGTTCGAGAAAAAGTAGTGAAGTAGTGAAGAGGACTAGTTATCTTTTAATGAAAGCCCCATGGAAGTTTAGAGTTGAGTATTGAGGATTAGCTTTGTATGAATATGATCATCTTGTGGATAGCACCTTGAGGCTTAAAAGTAGGCTTGAATGGAGGAGGAGGAGGTGGTTAGATGGAAATTTGAGTAAGAGCTATAAGCTTAAGTCGATGGAGTTGGGTATTCTACTCTTGGGTTGATGTTCACCCATGAATTGGAATATTTGAGTAATTTAGTTCTTGATGTGTATATCCCTGAGTCTGAATGGAGACTATTAATATTGATGAGGAGTTGAGGGCTTGATTTATTGAGTGAGTATTGCGATGAGTCTTGAGGTTATTCGTGCCTTATTACCACCTCTACTCATCATTCGAGGATGAATGATCCCAAGGGGGAGATAATATAACACCCCGTGAAATTATCAAAATACCCCTAGAATGAAATTGTGTGCATAACGCGTCTTCCCAAACTCCAATGGAAAATTTGAACTAGAATTGCGATCAGCACGAAAAATAAAGTGTAAAAATAGTCTCAACCCGATTTTAGAGCAATAGAGTCAAAAAAAATTCCGTAATTAAATTCGGGATAGTGTGAGTGTGCGCCCAGGGTGTGACGCGCCTGGGGTGCGAACCTACAATTGCGATTTTTCTTAAACTTGCTGGAAGGAATGTAATCTGAAAAATTCGTGAAATACACATGTCCGCGCCCTAGACTCGTCGCAGACATGGTATTTCGAGATCAAATTTTATTCTTTTAATTTGGGAAGGGAACTTTGGTCATTCTCCGATCCCTCCTAAGACAATAAATGAGTATAAGGAATCTTTTACATCAAGCCAAGTATAAAGAATTTCTAACAACTACATTTTCGTGTGAGTCGAGTGACCTATATATATCAAATCAAAGATATTCGAATTAGCTTTCCAACGCTTCCAGTTTTGCGTTAATCAGAGTTCGGAGTAGAAAGTTATGACCATTTTAATAAAGGAGTGTAGAGTTGTCTGAAGGTCCGCGCCCTGAGCGCGTCGCGGACAGGACACAGACCCTTACTGGATAAGCAATGACGTTTTTTTCCTTTTACTTTTAGGGTGCTTTTATCCTAAAATCTTTGGGGGTCTATTTAAGGTCCCAAAACACTCAAAACGTCAGTTTTCATAATAAAAAACTCTCTCCTTCACTCTTAAACATGAACGCTCAAGAATCATCAAGAAAGTCATTAAGTTAGGATTCGCTCTCAAGATTCATCCTCAAGGTAAGTTATTCTTCATAGATTTCAATCTACTCAGCCCGAATTTCCTCAACTATTCATGAATCCCTAATAGAATCTTAAATCATAACCTAGGGTTTCAAGAAACGAATTCAAGAATTCCAAGAAAGGAATTGGAATTCTTGATTCTTCTTTTTCAAGAATCAGGGTTCTTCGTCAAAAACACTAAAGATTCCAAGTCAATAATTCAAGAATCTTGTTCAATTCTTCCAAGAACTAATCTCTAAAGTATGTAAGGCCCTCCTAAATTTATTCTACTATTATTTTAGTATCTTTAACTACTAGTTTCTACCCAAGATCATAATTATGAGTTGAGATCAAAATTTCCTCCATTACTAGTGAATTTCATCAAAATACTGTTCATGCATATTTTCTTGATAAGGATCATGACTCTTTGTTTATTTTATTATTGAATTAAGATATTGAGACAAGATTTACAACTATGATTGAAATTATGAGAACCCTATATCCATTTCATGAAAAGTTATAAAGTTTACCGTTTGAGTTAAGCCTAAGAAGTATTTAAAGATTTGTATTTGCAAGATAGCCGAGTAATGCATTTATGTTTTTGAGATACTTGTAATGATACCATTTTCAATCAAAGAAAAGAGACTAGTTGAGAAAAGTTTAAGAAAAGCTAAAGTTGGGCTAAGTCCCAAAAGATTAAGAAGGCATTTTGAGAAGTCTTACTTTTGAAGTTATGAGCATTATAAAAGTTATTTTGGGAGTAGTATTGAGTACCGATATGAGTGAGAGTAATAATAACTTGAACTCATAAACTACGTATCCAGCATAGGATAGGATTGTACCAGAAGACAATTCCTTACTTGCCACTGAGATGGCCCAGTTTTGAGATGGATCCACTCCCTTAGTTTTCATTCCTTACCTCGGCAAAGTATGGGAAGGCTCTGACAGTGTTGGCAAGACGTTGTATCATTGCTAAGCTCATAGTGGTGGTTGTCGGTTAGAGAAACTCCCCAAGAAGTAAAGTTTAATATTTTACACAATGAGATTTATTATTTTTTGATTAAAGTATTTCTTTTTATTATGTTACATATTTAATTAAATTGAGCTAATTGCAAAGCTAAGCATTTGAGTATTACATTTTTATATATTTAGTTGTGCTCATGAATGAATTAAAGTAAGTATCTCTTTTATATTAAGTTGCACCTTGAAACGAGTTTTAAAATGTATCTTTTACCTGCATGACATACTTTTGTCTATTAAGATATCTCAAACTTCAGTTTTAAAGTAAGTACCCTATCGTTACTATTTTCTGGCCATCTTACATACCGTACATTCCACATACTGACGCCTTTGGCGCTGCATCATTTTATGATGCAGATGTTTAGTGAAACAGTCCCCATCAGTAGTCGTCGAGGCCTCTTTGCATCCAGAGGAACTCGGGAGCCTTTATTTCTTTGTATTTATTTTAGTTGAGGTACCCATGAGCCTACTCCAGTGCCTTGTTCAGAGTCGGTACTTTAGAGGCTTCATAGATTAGAAATATATGGTTCAAGTTATTTCTTTGAAATTGTTTGAAAGATTTTGAGTTAAATTGTATATATTACTACTATATCTTTAGGTTCATGAATTTTGAGCCCATTCTAGTTCATTATGATATTAATGTCTTCCACTGAGTAAGTTAACCAAGCCAAGTGGTTCGCTTGGGAACCAGCGATGGTTCTCAAGTGCCAATTACGTCTAGGGTGTAGACTCGGGACGTGACATTATGTGTCCATTTGGATTGACTTATTTTAGGGGGTTGTAAATCAAAATAACTTTTAAATAGCTTTAAAGTGTTTGAATAAAGTTAAAAATACTTATAAATACTTATCTTTAAAGCAAAATAATAAAAATGTGTCAAAAGCCACAAATTAAAAATGACTTATAAATCAAAAGTCAAAAGTCAACACAAACATGCTCTGACTAGTCAATATTTGTAACAAATATTGATCAAGCAGGCAGAAATCAGTACAAGTTCAAAAACACTGTCTAATTAGACCAGCATCCCTATCATACATACTAAATCTTCTTATATTTTAAAGAATTACATAAACACTCATCTTTGCACCCTCCCCTTCACTCTAATACGTAGCCATTATATGTATATGATTTAATAAATAATAATTGTATCAGGACTAGGGGATAGCTAGATTCCTAATTATATCATAATTCCAGATATCATATGGTATTTCAAACCAATAAGCACCCTTTAATTTTTAGATACAAGTACTAATGCATGTAGGACAAAGTAAATATCTTTTCTAAATATGTATCTATGCACAGATACACTTGATACATCACAAAATCGATGCTAGATAGATGTATTTGTGTACAAATACACTAGATACATCAATTCCTTCTCATAACCAATTTGTAACTATGCACAAATACATTAGATACATCAATGCGACTTGTATATTGAATATATCATTGCATTTCTTTTAAATATGAGATACATGGAATTAATACTGGGTATACTAGATATTTGATATTGGATACAATAGATGAAATTGATATACACAGATACACTAAACACGTTTGATTCATATTTGAAATTAAATATACAAATACATTAAAGTGTGAAACACATATACAAAGAAGTAGAAAGAGACAACATAGGGAGAGAAGAAAGATGAGATATATTCTATCTAGAGGCAAATCGAACAAAATATGTAATTATTGAAACTATGGATGCATTGACTAATTAGTACCGCTTTGTGAAAGTTGTTTTTTTTAAAAAAAAAGGTCAAAACAGCAGTAAAACTTTTAATTGATGCATCTATTTTTTGGTAGTCTAAATTCTAAACTCTTCATTTAAATGTGAGAGTGTAGCTGGTTGTTTCAGCTATAACCAAGAAAGACAACATTATATGGATCAAAGTATCCATTTATGATGGGCAAGTGTTACATTGCTATATGCATATTGAAAACAGTGGAATGTTTTTCTGTCCTGTTATTATTCTTTGTACCCTCCTCCTTGCGGGTTTGCAAAAACTGAATCAATTGATAAAAATATTATTGGCTTAAGCTATTAGATTATCAAATTTTTAGTGATTTAAAAAAAATATCGAATTATCAATTCGATATCGAGTTTTCACTATCGGGTTATAGGGTAAATCGACAATCCAATAAGATTATAATAATTTACTATTTTATCCCTTTGTAATTATTAAATATTAGTAATAATAATAATAAGGCACTATAGCAATCTTTTACCTATTTTAATCTTTACCGTATTTAAGTGATTAGTTATCAACTGTACTATTTTAGTTTCTAATTATAGTTTTTGCAAGTTTATAAAGATAGTATTCTACTCTATCTGTTTTTTGTTTTTTATTAACGTAGATTCTCATTATCATTCTTATCGAGTAAATCGAAAACTGAACAGTTAAGGACTTAAAACTGATAAAAAATTATTTTATTGATTTAACATTAAAAATCGAAAATCGATAAAGCGAACCGAACCAACCGATGCACACCTGCTGCTATCCTCCTTAGCAGCTTTGGACCAAAAATACCTGTCCAATTAAGATGGTGATGAACCGTTAGTCCTAAGATACTCCATTAAATAAAGAAGAGAAGAAAGAATGTACATCTTTGCTAAAGTGTTGGGTGAAGAAATAAAAAAGGAGCAAGTTAATATTACCATGTTTTTCCATGTCAATGGGAGCTATGTATGGGTCTCCCTTTTTAAACCACATTTTATTAAACCACAAAACTGTACAAAAATCTTTAGAAGACAATGGTAACAGGTAAATAGATGTAGTAAATCAGTATCAATTGAAGTAATATAGGCATCACTCAGAATCAACACTTAAAAGACTATGTTCAATAAAAGTTAATTCCTCAAAATCCTATTCAGTAGGTTCAATTCTAGATTCATAACTTGATAGTACTTTTCAAAAGATGTAGTAACACCCAGAAGAAGACTACATGTTGATACTGATTCAACCTTTAAGCTTTAACAGATAGGAAAAGTAGACAGAGAGATTTCAGTCGGTCAAAAAACAAAAATGGAAATCAAATCTCATTCTTGAAATCAAATCAGATCGAAGAGAAAGTTGGTTTCGAAATAATATTTTTAAAAAGGTGAATTAATGCAGAGTTATCAATATCAAGAGTATATGTTGATGTCGATGTAACTTTTATCGGATATGAAAGGCAGAGAGACTGCTGGCCATCCTTAAATATGCTAAATCTGCTGTGCCATCTGAACATTCCAAATCTACCTGTTTCACAAAAGATCAAAACAATTTTGTGAACTTACTGTTTGTGGTCGGGCCCTTCCCCGGATCTTGCCTATAGTGGGAGCATTAGTGCACCGAGCTTCCCTGTTTAACGTATCTTTTCATCTCATTCGCACTGAGACTGCCTAACAGCTGTTTCAGTGAAAGCTCCAACAACTGGATAGAATAGTTGAACCAGCTGTTGCACTTTGCTTCTATTCATCAGGAAATCCTGCAGAATTTTTACTGTGTGATTACAACACCTATCGCGCGTGTGATACATACTTTTGAATTGGAGCTTGGGGGATACCTTGACAACAAGAAAATAGAGCAAATTTCAACTGTATCTCAGAGCTGATTATTGAACACATCAAAGGTCCAAGTGCAAAGTGAAAATGAATGTTTCATCTACAAACAAATCAGAAATTTCCAAGCCTATTTATTCTCTCTCTCTCTCTCTCTTTATATATATATATATATATATATATATATATATATATATATATATATTCTGTATCCATTCTCTGTTCCTACAGGTCCAATATATTAAGAGGATTTATCATAGTTGGACTTCCTTACACTAGTCATTAATAAATTGCATCCGGACATGGGGCCAACTAAAGTTTGTGAAGTCACATAGGTGGAGTTCTATTTCAAAACTTTATTTAAAATATATAGAGAGAGGATTGCGTACCAAATGGGATTTAAGCATCCATAGATGAGATAGCAAGTGTCATGTTGAGAGACCATCTTGAGGAAGTAAATTTCTCATAGCAATTATTCCCCAGTTCCACAAGAAGGGATCTATTCTAAACCAAGCACCAACAGTTGGTACTCCTGAGTACCTCATACATACTATTCTCCTCCGGCAGATTTCTGAACATATACAAGATTTTCAAAATATTAGAATTTGAGGGATCAAAGAACCACACACATTGAAGAAGTAGATACAAATGAAGTACGAATAACTGAAATAGATATTCCACCAAGTTTTGAACCGGGGGCCATTGGCCCTTGAGAATTTCTCGATTATTAAAAAAAAAGAAAGGGCCAGTATTTTGGAAGCTAGAAACAAACTTACCATTTAATGAATGACTATTTCAGAAAACTTACATGATTGATGGTTACAAAAACTTTATTTAAGCTCACTACTTCTGGTTGGCTGAGATATGATAATATGAGTTTGTTTACCAATATTAGGTAGCAGAAGGAAAATACATCCTTTGACACCTTGGAAGAAACTCTATGTCAATCCTGTGGTGTTTCACCAATAATCTGCACACGAACAGGACCCATATTGAAAACTGTGGAACCGATTGACATCTCTTACAACTATCACTCTCATTGTGACCTTTGAGATAAGCTTCAAAGCAGAATGACAATCATCACATATCCTGAGATTCTTAATAACATGAATTGGTGCTTGGGATGGTGTTTTCATGAGAGCATATGCCACAGCCAGCTTTTCGCTGTGGTAACTAAGATAACCCTCTTGTTGTTCTCGCTCAACATCATGCAAGACAGAAGCCGTGTCTGGAACATAACCCAGTGGTTTTATTTCAGCCAACAATTTTCTCACCTTCTCATGGATTTGAGCTGTCTCTCGGTGTTGAGTGTCATCAGAAACAAACACATGAGTTTCATTTCTTATTTCAGTCCAGCTCAACCCTGGTTCTTTCTTCATGTTCCTTTCTCTTAATAACTTCCGCATCTTTGCTACACCATCCCACCTTTTCACCTTGGCATGCATATTGGACAACAAGATATAGGTTCCCACGTCGTTGGGGTTCAATTGTAGCAAACGGTCTGCCACTTTCTGTCCTAAACCATAATTGCGGTGGACGTTACAAGCATTGAGCAAAGTACGCCAAGCAACAACATCCCATGTGATTGGCGTCGACCTCATGAACTTCTCAGCCTCATCAAGTTTTCCAGCTTTTCCTAGGAGCCCTACAACACAGGTGTAGTGCTCCAACCCAGGTTCAAGGCCAAAGTCCCGCATTAGATGCTGCAAGTAGTAAAATCCTTCTTCTATCCTACCCAAATGTCCACAAGCCAAAAGAACTCCGACAAAGGTTTCATAGCTTGGTTGCTCATTGGCAGCTAACATGTCCTGAAACACATGCAATGCATCCTCACCAAGCCCATGATGAGAGAAACCTGATATTATCAAATTCCAAGTAACAGTATCTCGACATATCATGTTTGAAAATAAGGCTCTAGCAGCTTCAATATGGCCACTCCTAAAATACATATTGATCAGAGCATTCCCCACTACGACAAAAGTTCCATGTCCTGTCTTCTCAACACGTGAATGTAATGTTTTCCCACACCCAAGTGCTGATAGACCTGCACAGGAATTCAATAATACTGCAAATGTGTATTCATTTGGCACAACATCCTGAAGTTCCATTTGTAAGAACATTGTCAGGGCTTCCTCAAAGCACTCATTTTGGAAATTTGCAGCCAAGATTGTCGTCCAAGACACCACATTATGGTCAGGATAAGAATAGAAGATATATCTTGCACCTAAAATTTCACCACACTTTCCATACATGTCCATGACTGCACTGCTTAAAAACACATCAAGCTGAAGACCTGACTTCAACATTCTGCAATGAACTTGCTGACCCAATTTCAAATCCTTGAGACGAGCACAAAGACCAAATATATTCACATAGCTGATTTTGTCCCCAACCGAGCCCTCAGACAACATCTTTGATAAGACATCCAATGCTTCATTTGTATATCCATGATCCAAGAACCCCTTCAGCACGACATTATAAGTAACGTTGTTTGATCCAGGAAGAGATTTCAAGATCTCCAGAACCCCGTCCATATCTGAAGACATTGTATACAAGGATAGAAGAGCATTCTTCACATACTCATAAAAAACTAATCCTGATTTCAACACTAACGCGTGATACTGCCGCCCTTCATGTAGCAAACCACCACTAGAACAAGCAGAAAGTACAGTAGACAAGACATACTCATTTGGAAATAAATTATCCACTGAAACCATGTCTTTGAACAATTTGGGTACTTCCCAAGTAAACCCATTGTGCATATATCCTGTCATTAAAATGCTCCAAGAAACTACATTTCGTCGCTGCAATCTGTTGAATATGTGCCGAGCAATTGCAAGTTGTCCACACTTTGAATAGAGATTAATGAGACAATTATTCTGAACTACGTGGTCTTCTGAGCCATGATTAGATACAATAAGAAGTGCATGAACAACTCTCCCCAATTTGAAGTTCCCATCATCAGCTAACTTTTTCAACAACTTTACAGCATAATCCACAGAAAAGACACTTTGAGAGTTCAATTGGGATAGAGAAGACACACTCGCATGCAGAGGAATGCGGTGGACATTGCTTGTCAAAAACATAGCCAAGTCTTACTGTAGTTTTATTTGTAGAGTAATACAAATCCAAGCACTTGAAGGGTATGTTAACGGGACACAGAGAATGCCAGATCTGAAAATATAGCAAAGGCATGCTTACAAAATGTACTGTTTAAAATTATATAGAAAAAGCATGTGCAGGAAAGATGTATTCAAGTTACTTTGTCATGCATTTGTAACCAAGGGTCTTCTCTTATATTATTTACATATTGTCCCCCAACCACCGCTCACAGGACACTCATAGTTTTTCATTCAACAACTATAACTCTATCCAAGGCAAGTCAGGGTTAAGTTAATAAATTTATGGAATTTTAACGGAAATGTTTGGTTGGTGAACTTAAAGAAATGCTGGAAGAGTACTTCAGTGCACAAAGTAGATGCCAGATTTCTCCATCATTCCACTAAACAATAAGAGCAATATTAGTTACCACCAAAGTCCAATCAGGCACTCAGCATAATAAAATCTTGCGACGTTTCAGGATTAACAGTCACAGATCAATGAAAGGCGAACACAATACATTAAACAGACCAAGACAAAAAAAGCTTTGAAAACAGAACCAGCTTCCCCCTGTTTGGCAATACAGCAGCGATAGACCCATTGATGAAGTGAACACAATACAGTAATGATGCATAACCACTTAATAAAGTCTTAAAAAAAATTAAAATGGGAAGTAAATTGGAGAGCGAGAAGCATGAAGAAAGCTGTCATGACCCAAAATCTGGGGTTGTGATGGCACCTACTTTAACCCCTCCTGGTAGATAAGCCAGCCCTCACACAGAAAGCAATGAATGAAGTGAAATAAGGGATATAAAACAATGAATAATCCAAAATTGACTCACTTTCCTTATATATAAAACAAGCATAAACTCAACAAATCCCCAAGACTCAGTGTCATGTATACAATAGTGAACTACTCACAGAAACAAAACAAAATCCAAGGTTGTCTAAGAAGTAGTAGACAGAGAAAATAAAATAAAGGAAATTGGGTCAAGTCTCCGAAAGCAGGAGCTCACAACTTCACAACAGCTAGATTTGCAAGATCAAGGGCTGAACAGACAACTCGTATTGGGATTTGCATCAGAAATATGCAGAAGAGTAGGGTGAGTACAAACCACTAGTACTCAGAAGGCATCTAGGCTGACCAAGCTTAAGTAATTACTATATTGAAATAAAGGATGTTTAAGTAACCCTGCATGCAGAAAGTCTTAGCAGTTTAATAACAACAGTCAATAAAGAATAAGGCACAACAGTGATAAAATGTGCAATGTACTACAATGCCATGCGATGTAATGCAATAGCCAATGATCCTGCCAATATACACCCCTTCAAAGTGGCATGTTGTGAGACAGGAGTCATGGGGGATTCACGAGGTGTATATGCCCAATCGGAATCTTACCTTGGACTCACATATGCGTCCGACATCTTACCTCAGACTAAATCAATAAAAGATAGTGCATTTTCTTTCAAAAACTGGGTGTCCAAATTGTATGATCCTTCAAATGAATGAATATGCATGATCACAATTATTAAGTAAATTTCGAATGCAACACACATATATAGTATGCATTTCTCAACTCATACACATAGGCTTCAAGCCGTAAATCACTGAATCTCCCAACCTTGCCCCATATACCACACTATCTCCCCTTCACTCATTTAATTTACATATCGTGCCCAATATGACAATCCTACCCCTCAAAGAAAAATACCATAGGAAATAAGCTCAATGCAAAATACGACAGAGTTCTTCCCATCTCAAGTCATTCATCGACATAAACTCCAATTCGGACATCACAAGATCAAATCATCACAACAGTTACTTCAACCCAAAATTTCTCCCAACCTTTACATGGTAAGTTTCTACCCAAGCTAAGTTTGAATAAGAACTACCCATATCCTACATCAAATGCCGAGCAAACACAGCACAAATCATCGTCAATGCACCTTTCCTTTCCAAATAACCTCAAAATACTCCCATTTTATTCAGGGCATGATGCAAAAGAGCATACGAGTCTATAGATACCCATATATATCTCGGGCCCCAAAAGTCAACTCCAAGTCCGCAAGGGCAGAATATTAATGTTCTTTAAAAATCTAGCTACCCATAAGGTAAGAACCCAAGTCTGAAATTTCATCGAAAATTTAGTTCAAATTGACATTCAATTCATCAAAAAACGATTTCTTAACTCTAGACCCGAAATTTCCAATTATCCAAGCTCATATGCAGTTAGAAATGAAAAATTAATCAACATTTCAGTAAATTGATGCCAAAGATCAGTTTCCATAACATAAAAACCTTAAGCTAAAAAAATCAACGAAAACCCATGACGAATCGATCGTCAAACCAATGATTTTCAATTTCTTATCTTTGAAGTTTCAAGTTTCAATTTTGTGAATCATAAACATAAAAACAGAATGAGTATTCTTGGAAAATGATCAAAACAAAGGTAGAATCATGTACCTAACGTTCATACAAGAAGAATTTACCATAGATCACCTCAATTAGAGCTTCTTAGCTTCCAAAATGTTGAAAATACCAATCGCAATTTGTCCATTTAAATCTTTGTCCAGGTGATTTTCTTCTTTGCGTTCGCAAGAGCTCACTGCTTCGCAAAGAGCAACTTTCAGTGTTGAACGGGCTACCCAAAATTCCTTCTTCGCTTTTACGGTACCCATTGCGTTCGCGAAGAACAAATTCCACATCAAAAAATCAAAAACAACTGACTTCGCTAAAAAGGCCATATTCCTATCATATGAACTTCAATTGGAGAGGATGGCATATTACCTTATTTGTGTGATGTATTGATCAAATCAAAGCTTGATCAATATGCTTTCATTAGTAAAATATTACTCCCTCTATTCCATTTTATGTGGCACTGTTTGACTTGAAATGGTGTTTAAGAAAAAGAAGACGTCTTTTGAAACTTGTGGTTGAAAATCATTTCATTAAGGGTAAAAGAGGAATTGTAACTTAAAATTGTTCCTAATTCAGGCAAGCTGACATATTTTTGGGACGGACTAAAAAGGAAAGGGTGCCACATAAAATGAGACGGAGCGAGTATTACTTCTTTTTTTTTTTACTGAAAGCTTGTATGTAGTTATAGTGAATGAAATGTAATAATTTTTAGGGATAAATAAGCCCTATTTTATGTTTCAGGAATAGTTTTATTAAATTTCATATTTGATATTGGTTAGTTTTTCCATTGTTTATAAATAAATGAAAAACGACGAGTATGTTAAATTCTTAAAGTTTTGAACACACAAGTTCTTAGAGATATTCACAACAGAAATCTTAAGAATATAGTTGAGGAGGATCAAAATTATATATTCACAATTGTCCCTTCTTAGCTAAAGATGTGTAGAATTTTCATGAAAAGAACTAGACTGAGAATATTTTTCATTAAATCATTTATATAATTTAAAAACAATAATCAAGAAAATGAGAATGCATCACCATTACAACATGTTCCAAAATGACTACAATGAACAATCACATATATACCAATTTATCATAATTTATTACAAGGTAGGTTGAGGCGAAGCACATGTCAAGCCAAGTCCTGTGGAATAGGCATGACCAGAGGCGGCGCCAGCATATATTGAAGGGGTTCATCCTTTCAGCAAAAAAATTATATTATTTATACAATGTTAAAATAATTTTTTATACATATAATAAATGTCGACTCCCTTTCACGAGATCGTATGTTTACCTCTTCAAATTTTGAAGCTCCTCGATTAAAATCCTAGCTACACCGCTGGGCATGACAAGTAAAAAAACAAATGCAATTTAAATCTGGGGACTCCTAAATGATCATCCCGCTCAAGGAAGTGCTACATTGTCATTAGATAAGTTGCTTCTTAGACTCCACAGAAAATTATGTTCGGGCAATTAATCAAACAGTTGGAATGCATAGTTTTTCTTTGCAAGTTTTAGCACCCTAGAGTTATGAATTAGCCTCCCAAAGTCTGTGAAGTAGCAGGATTTGTAATGTGCTACTCAAAATGAAAATCACAACCCAAATTTCAATTATCCCAAAGCACACAATTAACACCGAATGAAAAGAAGAAAAATTCGTCACTGTTTTGGGGGTTGGGAACGGGGGTTTGGGCTTTTCATGCTTGAGGAGGAAGATTAAAAAAACGTTTACCTGGTGAAGCTTTCCAATGGACTCTGATGGGTTGAGAGGGAGAGTGATGTTCCAGTGGTTTAAAATAACGCTAAGGCCAAACATATACACCACCTTTGAACTGTCTCATTTTTCAGTTTGCCATTTCATTCTATTTTAATTACTATTGTATTTGCCCGCGCTTCTTAGTTTAAAGAATAACTAAAAATCTTAGGTTATCACGTATCATATATTATACTAGTTTTTGAATCCCGTATGTTGTACAGCTTCAACAGATGTTTAATAGCCATCATAAAATTAAATATGCACATTATGATAATTTCATAATTGCAGTAGATGAAGAAATAACTAAATAATAACTAACAGAAATGACACAGTAAAATTAAGCAGCCACTTTAATAACCATCGTCACACTAAGCAGACAGGTTGTAATTACTTGTCTGCTTCAAGCAACTGCAACAGGCAGCTGAAATACTCGGCCGTAAATAGTAATTTAACTAATAATTAATAGAAATGTCATAGTAAATTTCGGCAAGATACTTTAATAGCCACCACAAAATTAAGTAGACCTGTAATTATAATTTCACAGTTGAAGTTAATGAGGAAATAATTAAATAATGCTTAATAGAAATACTGTAAAAATATTGTCATTGTTGAGGTTCAATCTCGAAATGTTGAATTTAAGATGTTGGGGTAGGACCATTAAACCACGCAGCAGCCGCCTGCTTGAAGCAGCTGAAGCAGACAGCTGAAGTAGGCGCGATGACCCTAAGCTGCTCAAATAAGCGGTTTATCATATATAGGATTTCATAGTTGAAGTTGATGAAGAAATAATTAAATAGTGCTTAATAGAAATTTCGTAAAAATATTATCGTTATTGAGGTTCGATCTCGAAATATTGGATTTAAGATGTTAGGCGGGAGCATCAAGCCAAGCAGCAGCTGCCTGCTTGAAGCAGCTAAATCAGACAGCTAAAATAGGTATGATGACCCTAAACTGCTCCAATAAGCGGCTTATTATATATATATATATATACACACACACACACAGAGAGACTAGTCACGAGCTCCATACTCACACGAGCTTAACAGATTTTTTTTATCTCAATATTTGTGATGCGAATAGTCTTTTTATGCATTTTAAAATTTTTTAAGTTATTAATTATTAGACTTAAAAGCAGCTGAAGAAATATCATCAAGCTGCTTTGAAAATATTGAATTAAGAAACTCGCAAATTATTTTCGCGAATACCATATAATAGCAGCGAAGAAGTAAGCATGTTAATGGAGAGTTATCTACTTATTCACATTTCTTAGTAAGTAATAAATAATATATATCATCATATTATTTATTACTACTAATAAGTGAAAAATGGTACACAGCTTGGCGTCAACATGCCGTACTTAAGCTGTGTGCTTCCCTTAACAATAACAAATCGGTCGCTTGGCCTAGCGGATACACGTGACATTATATGGCTGGCTTCGCGGGATCGATGCTCGCCAACAACACTTTAATTTTCCTTCATTTGACATTACATGCTCAACTTTGTGAGATCGAAAATGCATATAAAAAATCTATTTGCATTATAAAAATTGAAATTAAAAAATGAGAAAATTAAGTTTGTATTTCTTTAAAGTAAATTATTTATATTCATATGCTCTTTTACATTTTGTACCATCATGCTATTAAGATTTTGCCCCCTAATATTAAAATTTGCACGCTGACGTTGTGCTGATGCCAACACTACTTGTATGATATATTAATAAGGTATACATATACCAACAGGGTATCACATATATTTAAGCTCAATCCTATATGATATAAATATGGTATAAATATACCAGCAGAGCATATAACGAATATAATTTTTACTAATTTAGAGTTTAATAATTATTTTATTTGTTTCTTAAAAAGAATCTTATATACCAATTACGTGTCAATATACCGTCAGAGTATCACAA
>JAPFFP010000009.1:1983897-1994341 GCA_026153255.1 Solanum medicagineum | reverse complement strand
AGTGCCTGCAGTGTAGTAGTAGAATCTGAAATAAATATCTAAACATGTTAGATTTGTAAAAGATTTATCCTAAAAGAAAAAATAAATAAATAAATAAACAACATATTGACATTACTGTTTTCCCGTGTTCGGAAGGAAGGAAAATGTTTTTCAGGAAAATAAGTGGTTTACTACTATTTTCATGTGTTTGGTGCGTACGCAAAAACTATTATCCTGAGCTAATTTGTATATAATCTAGACAAATACTATAGAAGGTGAGGATGTGAGGTGGTGAGAACGGTAACTAGGGGATTGGATAAAGATGAAGTGTTGGGTGGGGAGGGACACAATCAAAGTGGAATGTCATTTGTAGTACTTGTTTTCCCGCTTCCGCTGCAGAGGTCATCTTCCTTAAGTTTTAACGAACTTATTTTCCAAAAAATTTGAGCGACAGTAAAATTGGAATACCATACGCTCCCTACAACGCAAAGCAAAGTCCAGGCTACTTGATCATCTTTCAAGATAATAGGTTATGTTTCTTAAACCATAAGGTATCAGGAACAAACAGATCGAGTATTTTCTTAGCTTGTCGTTGATGGATGACATCAACATGTAGCTATCTCATTGAAAAGCATTCCTGCCCTAATATTAGAAAGCTCTCTCAGATCAACCAATATTGTTTAGTACTCACTCATTAGATATTCCATGTGTATTGACCTATTAGAACTCCATATGATTTAAGTGTATCAAATTTAGTCTCCTTGTATGATCTTACATAATCCTCACCACTTGAGCTAGCGTATAGGGTTGAATTAAGCCTAATATCCATTTTGAGTCATACATACATTAACTTAGTGACAAATTATGGGCACAGCACTATTAAACAAGGACTTGTTAAATTTGGTATTAAGATGACTCTGACATATTTAACTGGAAAAATTCAGATCATCGGTGTTGGTTGTTCAGCAGGGGGAATCTTTAAGAGAGTAAACCAAGATACACTTTTCTACATTGCGCGCTACTGAAGCAAACATTTGTTGCCAAGATGGATAACTTCAGATATAACAGGGCGGATAAAAAATGCAAGACTCTGATTGATCATTGTCATTACAGGGAGAGTGTCTCTAAAGTAACTCTTTATGGGGAAAAAGTGCGGTTAATTATATACACTGACATTACAAGCAAATTTTGTACTATGAGTACAAATTAATCAACTATAGCAGCTTATTATTTTATTTCAAGGTTACCATGTAAGGGCTTGATAGAGTTACTTGTTGTAGGAAACTTAACCTAATAGTGTAAAAGTTCTTTACACAGTCAATGAACAAAACATAAACTGTCGAAAGAATTATTAGGAAAGATAAGGTAATCTTTTGAATGATTTAATGTTCATTCAAATACCTGACCAGAACCTGACAATGTGGTACAAATGAATTAATAAGGACAAAAACGACGTAGGAAATTGTCACCTAAGCCTCTCTAATTCACCCTTGCTTTCAAGTTTTGCAGTGCGAACAAGCTCTGCTGCCATCACTGTCATATTAATAGAAAAACAATGTTTTGAGTTTAACTGATAGAGTAGTAAAATTTACAACCCTAAAATGGAACTGTAAACACAATTGATTGAAGATACAATGGTGTCAGCTTGTCAAAGGAAAGTAATCAAGTAGAGTATCTGATTAATTAATTAACAAAACAATGACCATGAGATAGAAACATTTCTTGCTCAAGTCCATGCAATAATAAAGGACTCACAGTAATAAACTAAGTTTTAAAGAATAGATCATAAATCTTCTATGTTTTGCAATCTCCAAGGAAATTACCTCCTCTACGGCTGCATAATGGAGCCAAAACATAAGGCTGTTGGATCGACTCGATTGTGGTTACCAGGTATTAGAACTCAAGCTCGAGCTATTTGAACTCTAATTTTATGCTTAATCTCTAGACCTAGAGTGACATCAATTCAAATAATTGAGCTTGACTCAAACATTAGAAACTTTTAAAATTCCACATATGTAATGTTCCAAGTTCTTAATCTCATTGTAAGACCACCGAGTAGTCCACACAATCTAGATAAGTTTATACATGAAAACACATACATCTAAAAATCGAGCCAAGTTTTGGATCTTTGAAGCCAAACAACTTCTTCTCATATTCTAGCTTAAAAGTTATTCAAACCACGTCAAGATATTTGAGATCTATTTGAGAGCTCAACACCATTCGAGTTCAAAATCCAGTTTAATCTACTTCACACTAGAACTATATGTTAGGGTTTGACTTGAATATTGCAGCCATACACAACAGTAGAGCTTTGATGAAAAATATGCAACACGAGAAAAAGCAGAACTTAAGCAGCAATTTCCTTTGTCAAATGAACAAACAATTATATAATAAGTGTTATCATACCGTTGCTCACTCCTGGGTAAATTCCACCAGTAGTTATGGCAGGAATATTGGCTTCCAGTGCTTTATTCATATAGGACTTTGCCCGTGTTGCATAGGTTGTGTCATCACAAATATCAAGATAGGCTGTCTGTTGGATGACACGACTTAAAAGTTTCAATAATCTCTTCAGTGAGAAGAAGAGCTTCATAATTCTGTAGTCATTCTTTTAAGAAAGTTACAACTTGGAAGTTATGCTGATTACCTTTCTCTCACCTTGGTCCCAATGGCAGCTTCTAGTACTTTACAGTTGTCTGACTGTTGAAATGGACCAGCAGCATGAACCACAATGTCCGCATCTGCAAAATTGTTAGAAAGTAAAATACATAACTGTGAAGGCGCATCGGGTAAAGTTATAATGCTGAAAATATTAACCATTAAACAGATAACGGGAAAGTGACTATAGTTTTGTTTTACTGTCCACTTGTTTTTGTGTTGCTTTTTATTTTCCCTCAGTTAAAGCGAGCTGGTGAGAATCATATCTAGGTTAGGCTGCAATTTCGCTTTACGGGAACAGCATGAAAAGGAAATGATGCATTAACTGCTTTCCATGTCTATGCTGATCACCAGGGAAGTTGTATTATATCAACTTGTCTTACTTTACTTACAAGTATCCAAAAGTAAGTGCTTTAATCATACATGACAATCATATTTTCTAACGAGTTCGTCAAACCGGAAATTTGGCTTCCTACTAAAAAATAGAGTAACTGCATTTATGCTAGTTTAGCTTTTAGAAGAGTATGACGTTAAATTACGCCACTTTTAATGCAAAGGATATCAGTTTACTGATTCCCGCTAAGTGACCGCAGGAATGGGATTGAGTGCAGGGGGAAAGGATCAATGCCTAAAATATAGCTTATTCCCACTAAGAAAAACTGATATAAAAAATAACATACACATTATAACATAATGTTGGTAATTGGTGATCCATACTCATCAATAATATAACTTGGAATAGACGGCGGCATTAGATATAATCCTAAGTTCAATGTATAAAAAAAGGAAGATCTGGTAGACCTGTCAAAGTGGCTTCTAATGCTTCTCTGTCGTCTATATTTACTTCAGCGAATTTTGAGTTCTTTCCTAGTTTTGACACCATGGCAGCCCCTTTCTCCCTGTTATAGATAATATGATACACAACAGTTTTGTCCTTATTCAAGTAGTCCAAAGTTAAAACAATAAGTTAAGAACGAAATGTCGAAACCAAGAAAGTCATATAATAATGAGACAAACCAAGAGATCAAGTTAACTGTGAGATCAGATGAAACACAGACAAAATTGGCTATATGCCTTGGGATTGTGCAATTGCATTGTTAGGAAAGTCCTTGACTTGAGTGGGAATGTCATAGCATTCAAGACAATCAAATAATTAATCTACAACTTATCTGTCAAAGGAAGTTTTGGTTCTACTTTGAATACTTTGTATCTGTTCAGCCAACTGCATAGTTTTTCAGCACTCGTTGTCCCAACAACTGCATAATACTAAAGAAAGATGTCGACACATCTACTTTCTACTGTTGATTTTTAACGACTTAACATTTAATGTCTTCCATTTATGTGATGTAAATCTGGTACTATGGTCCATATTTATATCTCATGGCGTGCATAACAATCAAGAAAGCTTGGTCTAACATGGCCGTGTACAAATATCTATTATACATTCCACATGATGATATCTCTTTGTTCCTCTTACTTGTCTGCAGCTTTTCATCACGCTCAAAGCTTAGTTAACCTTAACTCTACAACTATTCACATTCATCAAGGGTGCAAAAAGGCGGATACAGGATACAGAGACAATTCTGAGTTACTAGCAAGATCTACACCAGCTTGTTTCCCTTTTGTATAAGATTACCCTAGGTTAGTTAAAATCAGCCATTTTTAGATGTTAAACCAAGCAATTTCAAGATTTACCATTTCGTTATACTGGTATTAACAAGCAGTTTGCTAAACTCAGGCAATTGATAACAATTCTTATTTTAATTATCTTTCGTCTCACATCTTTCATATTTTCAAATGCCAAAATATGAAAAATCAAATTTGTGAACAATCTCATTCGGCTGATTTACACTCACTAAGGTGGAAGAGACCCTTATTTCTTTGTGCCATATCACATGTTCCAACTGCCACTTAGCCATCATTTTTAATTTTTTGTGCTCAAAATTTCATCAGAACAGTATCCAATTTGCTTATAAACACATCCGTTTCAAAAAATATTTTACACTCGCCATCCAAACAGCGGAAAGTATTTTCCAATAACCAAAACAGAGAGTACACAAATTGCAGAATATAAAAAGATAGAGACGTGGACCCGAAACAAAGAAAAGAAGCTCTATATTTATCATCAAGAACAAAAAAACTATCCAAATTATACACAGAACAAACCTAATCCCAAGAATGAAATTTCCAAGTTTCCAACAATTTCTCAAACAAAAGAAACAAAAACATTTTCCCAAAATAACTTGCACAATAGTGAAGAGAACTCAAATTGAAGGACATATAAAGATAGAAATATGGACCCAAAACATATTCCAATCAAAAGAATTGGATCAAAACAACCCCAAAAATATTCTTTCACGTGATTTGAAATTGTCTGCTTTGAGCCAACCATACAGATTTCCTAGAAAGCCTCACACCATTAAAAAGTAACTGACACCATTTCAGCTATAACAACAACATACCAGTGGAATCCCACAGTGAGGTGTGGTAAGGGTAAAATGTATGCAGACCTTACAATATCTCTATCTCCTAGAGATAGAGATAGAGATACTGATTTTGTTTACACACGAGAACAAGAAATCAATCCACAAGACCCAAATTTCACAGAAAACAAACAAAGCCCCAAGAATAATTTTCTGAGTATCTAACAATTTCCCAAACAACATCAACAACAAATCTACATTACCTTAGAAGTAGAGAAGTTATTTTCGATAGACCCTTGGCTCAAAGAAAAAACTGTCCAAGTTGCATAGGGAAGGAAACAACAGATGAAAAAAATACTAACAAGGGTTTATTATTACCTATTTCGACCAGCAATTGTAATGTGGAGATCAGGACACAGCTTAGAAAGAGCAATAGCAGTAGAGCCACCAACTCTTCCAGTTCCACCAAGTATTACAACTTCTGAATTTTTCAACTTCTCTGCTACTTCTACTCTCTTGTCATTCTCTTTTGCTAAATTAGCAACTGTTACTGCCCTTTTCTTGATTCCTGTATTCCAGTACATGCCCACACTAGCCATCTTTTTTTCTTCAATTTCTCTACTCTTTCTGCCTTTTTGTCTTCAGTTTAGCAGTTTATCATCTTCTTGATTACAAATGTGTGGGGAAACAACTGCCAGAAATGCAATGCTTGGTGGGTCCATCAATTAAAGAAAAATGTTTTTGCGACCAAAAAAAAAATGAAATGGATATATAAAGAGCCCCTAACTTGGAATTATTGTAATGCCCGGAAGTAGGGCGTTCATGGTTTGGATAAGAATTCATCTAGATCGAAGAACCGAACTAAATTGATTAAATAAATCAATTTTATTTGGATTTGGTTTGGTTTGGTTTGGTTTTAGTTTTTCAAAAATCAATAGTGTTTCGTTTGGGTTTGTTCAATAAAACCGTAATGCTCGGTAAAATTATCAAAATATCATATAATAAAGATGTGTGTGTAATGCGTCTTTCCATACTCCATTTATGAATTCGAGACCGAATATGCAATCAGCATGAAAAATTGAGTGGGAAAATGGTGTCGTTCGAATTTTAGAGCCATCAAATCGAAAAATAATTTTTCATAATTAATTCGAAACAATGTCAGTGCACGCCCAAAGCGCGACGTGCCATGGACACGGACCAACACTTTGTTTTTTTAATTATTTTCGATGCGAAATTTCAGAAAGGAATTGTACATGTCTGCAGCCAATCCGCGACGCAGACTGGGCATTTTCGGGATGCACTTTTTCTTCTAAATTTGAGGGACATTCCGGTCAATTTTCAACCCCTTTTAAACTCAAAACACGATCAATTTAGATCGTGTTGATGAGTAAATAGGGTCAAAATCTTATTCTAAGTCCTTTTTCACAACACTTGAGAGAGAAGAAAGAAGAACGTGAGATTGAAGAATTCAAGGAGAATTCTTGATGGTTGTTGAAAGAACTCCATCCCAGGTATGTAAGGCTAAACTAAAAGCATGAGAATGTTCTCTCATGTGCCCCATAGAGGGTCTTAGATGAGATTTGAAGGTTCTTGAGTGTACATGCATGATTCTTGATTGTTTTCTTGAGAGATCATATTTACTACATGTACTTTCATATGTTGATAATCATCATAAACTTGTTTCTTGAATTGAATACTTTTTAATGAGATATTACATAAACTTTGTATGTCATTTTGTGAAAGCATGCATGAATGAACCTAGAGATAGAGTCTAGAGCCTTGACTTGAGTATGTTAATGAAAATCTTGATGTGAGTATGAGGTTGAGTTAGTTGAGCTTGATGATCCTATGAGTCTTGATAATTGAATTCTTGAGTTTGTCTAAGCAATTTCTTCTAATTGATGATCTGAACCCTTGAGTTCTGAATTGAGAATTGAGTCAATTGAGATGAGTTAAAGTCCCTGAAATAATAGAGGGTCCTTGAGTTTGAGTTAACGAGATGATAAGAGTCTCTCCATAAGGCTAATTGAGATGATGAGTGCCTCAATGAGGCTAGTTGAGATGATGAGGAGGAGTCTTATGAGCATTGAGTCTTGGGAGAAGTATCGAGCACCAAAATGAGTAAGAGTGTCCCACTTGCACTCATTACCTACGTCAGCCCAGCATAGGAGAGGATTGAACCATTACATCTCATAGTCCCCTCTCGAGTTTATATCCCTGAAACAATAGAGGATGGCTGAGATTCAGATTCCTTGTGGATCATACTCGTTCCTTACCTGGCAAGTATGGAATGGCTATGGCAACATCAGCGTGATTGTTGTACAACCGTTGGCTCATAAGTGGTTGTTGTCGGTTAAGAGAAACTTCTAGAAAAGCTCTCACCTTGAGTACTCTGAGTCGAGATGAGATAAAATGAGATGAGCTGAGATGAGTCTTTCTGAGATGATTCTGATTTGATTGATGAGTTAATTAGTTGATAGGTCACTTTTCTACTCTTTATTCTTGCTTTAGATAGACATTTGACATATTGATTGGTTTCTAAATTGAGTTGATTAATGTTTCTATATTGCTTTACTTGTTTCGGTTTCATTCAGCTATTTTACATAACGTACATCCCACGTACTGACGCTACTCTGGCACTACATCATTTTATGATGTAGATACACAGGGTAGAGATCATCAACAGGCGCATCGTGGAGGATTTTTGGATGTTCAGCTGATTGGTGAGCCTCCTCTACTTTGGAGGATTCATTACTTTATTTTTATCTTGCTTTAGAGTTAGATCTGCTTAGCTTTATTTTGATTGAGGTAGCCATGGGTCTGTCATTGGCACCACCTGATAGTGATAGAGGATTCATAGACTAGAGTCGGATGTTGATTGATAAGATTGTGAGCTAGTTCTTTCTACTAGCCTTTTATTTATAATACTATTTTGAGACTAAATGAGATGTGCCCATTTACTTCCTTTTTATCTTCCGCTAATTTATAGAGTTTATTGATTGAATGCATGTGATGAGGTCAAGTGGTTCGCTTGGGGACTAGTGATAGTTTCTAGGTGTCAGTTACGTCTAGGGTACCCTCCCGGGGCGTGACAAAAGCTAAAGAAATAACCAAATCGAACCGATAAATTGTATTCATATATTTTATATTAATACATTATTTATAAAAATAATTTTTATTATTAAATCTACTTATGAAAGTATAAATATGCAAGATGAGAACATTTATCTTACTGAAGTATAAACATGTATGTGAATGTCTGTGACAATTCTTGGTGGACTAGAATGTCACTATCTTTTCCTTCAAGGCCAAAATGGTGAATGTTAAAACTTTTCTCACAGTAAATTTAATGATTGAAAATCTCATAATATTAGTCTCATTCTAAATATTTTTTGTTTTGAATGAATCATTGTCACTTTTTCTCGGTTTTAGAGGTATCATTACCGAATCAAACCAAATCGAAAATGATAACAACCAAATCAATAAATGTATATTATAATTTGGTTGGGTTAGTTTTGAGAATTTAAAAACCAAATTAAGTTGGTTTTGTTTTTGATTTTGACCAATAACCAACTCAAACTGACCCGTGAACACCCCTACTTGGAATTATAATATTACCCGGTAGCTTGAAAATATTAAACTACTCCTTTTATATTTAAGAGTTTTTTTAAGAAAAAATAAATTTTAATCAATTAATAATTTAACTCCTAACTATTCTACTCCAAATTATTATTTTTTGTATTCATAAACTATTAACAATGGAGCCAAAACTCGGGTAAGAACAGTAGGAGGAAACTCCGAGTATTTTCCTGTTGAGATGTGACTTCATCAAGGATCTGTGTTGAGCCCTTTTCTATTCGCCTTGGTGATGGATGAGCTGACACGATCTATTCAAGAGGAGGTTCCAGAGTGAATGCTAGCTGCAGACGACATAATACTAATTGATGAGACTCAGGCTAAAGTTAATGATAGATTGGAGGTTTGGAGACATACTTTGGAATCCAAAGGGTTCAAACTGAGCAAGACCAAAACAGAATACTTGGAGTGTAAATTTAGTGTGGCAACGGATGAAGCAGACATTGATGTGAGGCTTCCCACTCAACCTATTCCCAAGAGAGAAAATTTTAAATATCTTAGTTCCATTATCCAGAGTAGTAGCGATATCGACGATGATGTCACACACCGTATTGGGGCAGCATGGATGAAATGGAGGCTTGCCTCTGGAGTATTTTGTGATAAGAAGATACCACCTAAACTCAAAGGTAAGTTTTATAGGATGGTGGTTAGACCATCTTTTTTGTATAGGGTGGAGTATTGGCCAATCAAAAAGCTCACATGTCCAGAAGATGCAGGTCGAGGAGATGAGGATGTTGAGATGGATGTGTGGGCATATCAGGAGTGATAAGATTGGAAATGAGACTATTCCGGAGAAGCTCGAGGTGGCCCATGTGGCTGATAAGACGAGGGAAGCGAGACTGCAATGGTTTGGACAAATGCAGAGGAGTAACGATGCTCCTGTTAGGAGGTGCGATTGGATTTAGGAGTTACACAGAGGAGTAGTAGTAGACTACAAAAGTATTAGGGGAAGGTAATTGGACAAGATATGGTGAAATTTGATCTCACCGAGGACATGATCTTAGATAGAAAGGAGTGGAGGTCATGAATTAGAGTAGTAGGCTAATAGGTTAGTAGGGTTAGGTTGATGTCTGACCGTAGGGTATTGTAGGGTAGTAGAATTTGTCTGGTGTTGTCATTATCTGTCTTACATATGTTAATTGTCTCATATTTGCATACTTTATGCTTTTCATATCTAGTTTATTCTGCTTATGAGTTTTTGTGACGAGGGTCCCCAGGAAACAACCTCTCTAACTCTATGAGGTAGTGGTATGATCCGCCTACATTTTACTCTCCCCAAATCCCACTTGTGGTATTCCACTGGGTATTTTGTTGTTGTATAAATTATTAACAAGTCTATCCAATAAGTAATGGAATTGATCTTATCATCTTTGCCCATACATAGGGGTGGCAATTTCAATCCATATAAGGCAAAAAGAATCAATTTAATCCATATTTATTTTAATGGATTACTCATATATTCTAATGGTAAATATGGATTGATATATTTGAAGAATTCATAAAATACGATCAAAATGGGTAAAATATGAGTACCCATACAGACCCATAGATCCCCCACCATAATAAAAAAATTCTTAGTTGCACTAAAAACAATGTGTGTGTTTGGCGACGGGAAGTAGGGGTGAGGGGATGGGGATAGGTGGAAGTGTATGTGTGGTGGGGGTGGGGCTGGAAAATTTTAATTTTTTTGTTTTTCTTTTAAAAAAAATTTGAGGGTGGTGGTAGCGAGTCCGGGAGTTTTGTGTGAC
>JAPFFP010000009.1:1940483-1983797 GCA_026153255.1 Solanum medicagineum | reverse complement strand
TTACATAAATGAAGCTAGAAGTTAACATACCTTTCAAGCCCCTTACTAGACCCAAGTCTTCATAGACATCAAACCAAGCGCTTCCTCGACCAACTAACGCCTCCACGCCACTTAGGGGACCCAATATACTAAGCTTGAAGCGTTAAATAATCGAAAGATCGAAAAAAAATGAAATCTCCCAGTTTACTGTAGCAACCCGAGAGGGTTGCTTGTTTTCTTGGTTTCTCTCTTCTTTTTTCTAAGTATGGGAACTCTTCTAAGTATACATATATATAAACAAAAAAAAAAATCTTCCACTTCAACCAATCAAAAAAAGCCACAACACATGACCCCACTAACAATCTAAATCTTAAAGACTACACTTTAGAAAAAATTTACATTTGGTCTCAAACTTTACCAAATTGAACCAATTAAGGACTTACGGGTTCTAACTTAGGGGTTCTAACAGTACATTCCACGTACTGATGCCTTTGGTGCTACATCATTTCATGATGCAGATACTGGAGATAGAGGACTTCAGCCCACGTACCGCTGAGATCCGGATCGTACACCTCAAGTTGGTGAGCTCTTCTTACATTCTGGAGAAACCCTTTTTACCTTCTGTCTTTTATTGAGTACTATTTTCATTTGAGGTGTCTATGGCCTATCATGGCACTGTCTGGATTGTTGATTATAGACGTTTGAGGGGGTGATTTCTTAAAAAGTATTATATAATTTCAAACCTTGCTCTCTTGTAACAGGGAGTGATTTTTCATTAATAATATTGTATCTATTTGAGTTATTTCTTCCGCTGTTGAGTACGATGTGACGATGAGGCCAAGTGGTTCGCTCGGAAGTTAGCAACAGTCTTAGCGTGTGAGCCACACCAAGAGTACCCTCCCAGGGCGTGACAATTTTAACCATTTTTCCTTAAAGGAATAATAATAATAGATAGATTTATTTATTTTTCTTGTCAAATTTAAAGCTTCAAATTCTATATGAATTCTATCTATTTACCGTCATTGATAGCATTTCCTAACTAGATAAAGTTCTTATTAAGACAGTTCACATTGTGCTCTTATTTATAGGCCTCTCTTTATGTTCTAATTCGTTACTCCCTACACATAATTTCTTGTTTTTCTTTTTCTCTAGTTGTTGATAATTTTTTTTGATTCCTTTTCTTTGTTTGTTTCCCCTAGAAACAAAAAAGACAAGATTCTGAAGTATAAATCTAAATATCAAGATCAAACTTGTTATCCTAGAATAACTTCAGAAGAAAGAATTAGTAGACAATCTTACAAGGAAAGGCAAAGCATCAGAAAAAATCAGAAATGTGAGATTTCTTTTCATTTTCAAAGATCAAAATCTCTTTTTGGGTGTGTGTGTATGTGAGTGTGTGTGTCTAATCTGATAATTTTTTAAAAAAAATTAACAAAAGAATATGTATTTTATAGCATTAATTCTTATATAACTGATCTACAAAAATAAGAAAAGGTACACGAACTATAAGATCACTCTTGTGGATGCATAAAAAAAATTATTTTTATCTGATGTTTGGTTATTTGATTGTGGATCACAACAAATAGATAATGTTTCTAATTTAATTTTTTGTTACAACTTGCTTGTGTTATACAAAGATGAATCTTCTTTTGTTCACTTTTATTATTTTTCTTTTATTACTAAAATGGACGAGGGGTGGGGAGGTAGGGGCGGAGGGAGGAACACATACATTAGGGCAGAGCTATGTAATTCGAAGAGTGTTCAAGATACATAATCAAAAGAGAGTTCAATTGAATTTCTTTATTAAATTTTTTGGATAGAGATTTATTAGTACATTGAATAAATGATGTAAAACATGAAAGTTCGATAAGAACAACATCAAAACAAACAAAAAAAGAGAAAAAAATTTAAAAAAAATTAATTAATCAAAAAGAGTTTTTCAATCTTGCATGCATATTTTATTACAAGATTAATTTTATTGATTTTATTCTATAAGTATATTTTAGCTTGTTAATTTTTCAATTCTAATGCTATTAACTTTTACATGATCAGCTAGCTAAATCGATATTTTAGAAATTAATTTTCGTTCTTCATTAGGGGTTTGGCGGCCAGTAGAAGTAATTCCTTCATGGGAGAAGGAATTTGTCCTAAAGATAAGCTCATTCAGATCCTGGGAAAATATTTTGGGTTACAAAGCTGATACTCTTATTCATTTTGAAAAAATATTTAGTTGGGATGATTCAGCTGGTGAGAAAGCATTTCATAATGCCAAGAATAAATTTTATGCTGAATTTCATAACTTGCCATCACATTTTGATACTTTGGTGCCAAACCCTAACATCTACATTGGAATTGGCATTGTTAATGAAAGAGGAACAAAAAGATTTGATTACAGTTAGGACACCAATTGAGGATGATGATATTTATAAAAATGGTTTAATTAATTGGTCTCATTGTGGGTAGTGGCGGAGCCAGTATTTTCGTCAAGAGTGTTCATACTTTTAGAACATGGGTGACTGAGTTTTATATCAAGGGGGTTCAACAATTGATACATATCAAAATATCTATATTTAACCTATATATTCGAAAAAATTTTCCGACTAAGGGTGTTCATCTGACTAGCCTAGTGTGAATGTAGCTCCGCCCTGATTGCGGGTGATCATAGAAATTTTGGAGAAGGTGCTAATATCTCAACCCCCGTCGTAACAGAGGGCACACAGACGAAGGATTAACACGAGGGACTGCCAGAAAATTTTTTGAGCTCTATTGGTTTGAATTATAAAGGCACCGTAGTTCTATCAAATGTAAAATTTTCTTTTAATCATGTATTTGCTTGTTCATTATGATGTAATTGGAATTTTTGAGATTTTTTGCACTTTGTTAGAATGTAATATTATCTCTTTAAACCTAAATTGTGAAATGATTAAGATTGCCATCTTTTTATCTTTTTTTTCCCCACTTTCTGAAAATATGATTTTCTTGTTCTCAAAATGTAATAACAAGTAGCATAATTCAATTTTCTATAAGTTGTTTTCAATAATTTTTATGAGTTAGTTAAATCTAGTTCAAAAAGGTATGCCCTTTTCTCTTAAAATTCGCTTAATCTAATACACCTCAACATTGTGTTTTCATTTTTTCGAATTAATTTTCTCTGAGTTAGTAAATTATAACATAGATTCAGTTCAACAAACATATTTTTTTTCTTTTAGAATTTGCTTGTGTTTCAATTTAACCCACCTCAACATTGTATTTTACTTTTTCCTATTTTATCATCAAATTTCAACCTTTGGAATGATTTTTTTTTTTTTTTTGCTATAAGGAAAAAGTACAAAGAATCATACTAACAGAACATATTTGTTTGCTATGTTTGACAAAAATTTGAAGGAAGGTGAAAGAACTAGTGTTGGTCTGACTTATGCTTGTGCTCTTAATTGCCCCATTTTTACTGACTTAGATCCGTGTAGATTGGTGTAGCAAACTTAAGTCTGATAGTTGCTCTAATAAAGATCATATCCATAATTTCTCAATCCTATGGCTTGTGACATCAAGTTCAATCTGCAGTCGGTCTTTGGGGCTAGGCTTAGATGATTGTATTGATCTACTTAGTATAGATGGTGTTTTATAGTGACTTCCGACAACAATCTCACTGCCCACGGTTATATTTCTATTAAGTATCTGAATTCAAATTTCGACCTCCACTACTTAGATACGAGTAACCAGATTTGAGCTCTAGCCTCGTTCCATAGATTCTCTAGGTGAGTATTCGAATTTGAGCATCCAGTTCAAGATCCGGCCTTGGTACTCTCTATCACTATTGGTTTGGGATAAGGTTCTAGTTCTACGGTCTCAGATTTTAGATTTGTAGGTTTTAAATCTCTATAGTTTTAGTACCCGACGGGCTTATGAGGGTTTGTTTGGATTTTTAGTTTAAACTTTCTGGGATTATGGAGGCCTAATTAGATGTAGTTCGCTGTAGTTTTTTCAAGCTTAGTTCCTTCTATTACCGTGTGCACTACTTACTTACTTTATCCTATATTTACTTACTTATCTTATATTTTTGCTATTGACCTTTGTTCTGACTTACTCATTTTTTTAATATTGTCTTTAGTTTTCCTACTCAATCAGCCTATGATACCTACAAGATACCTGTGTCTTTGTACTCATACTACACCCTATATCTATTTTTGTGAGGCAGTTTCGAGCACCAGTTACCAATATAGATTCCTCGAGCCTACAACAGTCTAATTCAAACACGAGTGTGAGGTCATGGTGTTATTTTGTACTTGTGACCTACTTTTTGTTATTTTGAGACTAGCTTATTGTGTGTGTGTATATTTTGTTCCACTAGTATCTATGTTGTATCAACTCTGTATTTGTGCTTTCCAGGTTGAGGGAGGGATCATTGTTGATTTGTTTATATTTTAGTTTGTTCTATTCATTTACTCTGTTGACCTTCCAACTGTTTGATTCCTATTAAGTTTTGTATTATGGATTGACTTAGCATATGTGCTGAAAGATGGAGTATGACCGTAAAATATAGTAAATTGTCAAATCAATTAGTCTCCTTTCTTATATATATAGAGGGACTAGGAAAAAGGATAATGGAGGATTTGATATATATTACATACGGCTAAGAAAGTGGTATCACTTATATATGTAATGAATTTTAAATCTAAGCCATGCTAAATTTGTAAATTTTAAAATTGCATATCCCACTTTTTTCCATTTTTGCTTGTGTATCTATAATTATTTGTTTCTATCAAAACTCATGTATAGTTAGATTTATTGCTGCTTTTTTTTTCAGGTTAAATTTGGGCGCTGAATTCTAAATGTTTTTTCATTTGTCATATTGTTTTAAATGAATAAATATTCATATTAAGATAGGAAGAGATTCGTCAGACTTAAGTCGACTGAAATGAAAATAATCAGATTGCTTTCGTATCTTATCTCAAGAATAATTATTTGTTTGTATCAAAAATTATGTATAGTTAAATTTATTACTTTGAATGTTTTGTCATTTATAATATTTTTTTAAATGGATAAATGTTCATATTAAGATAATTCATACCGTATCTTAGCTATAGCCCTTTTCTTAATTATTGATCAATAAATAAAAAAAATATTTGTACTTTGATTATATATTAGAAGTTATGTTATTCAAAGATGACGAAATCCTTTGTAGTTCACTATTATTATTGTGCTTTTGAATTTCTTTATTAAAATTTTTAGATTACGTTACTTACGTTGAACAAATGGTGTGGAGCATGAAATTATGATAAGCAAATTAAGAAATTAATTAACCCAAAAATGTTCTTTTATCTCACATCACTCTTTATGCATATTTTATAGCAAAACTAGTTTGATTAATTTTTTTACTAATTGTATAATTTTGCAAGTAATTTCTAAACAATTTTTTGAGTTATTTTTAGATGTGATAAAAAAAACTTTAGAAATGAAAAATAGAATATACTCTCTCTCTCTCTCTCAATTCTAATCAGCCTTTAAATGCAGGGGAGAAGAAAAATATATGTACTTATTTTTAAAATATTTTTATAATCTAAGCAAATAATATGGAAGATGAAAGTGAGGCAGGGATGGGTGTGAAGAGGATGAAAGAACACAATCAATAAGGAAACTTATTTTTTCTATGAAGTAACAAACTTTCCTCATTTTTAAGAAATTTATTTTCTTAACTAAGCGAATATAAAAAGATATTTTCTCACGTAACCTAAAAGCGGTATTGAATTTCTTTATCATGTACCGTCTCTCTTAACTTATTCTTGTGCATGTTTTCTCATGTATATCAACCTTCTTCTATTTCCAATCTTATTTCTATTTACTTTTACATATGCATGTCTTTACATTATCTATTCAACTTTCATATTATTATGACAAAATTAATACAACAACAATAACATACCTAGTAAAATCCGACAAATGGGATCTGAGGAGAATAAAATGTACGCAAACCTTACTACTACCTCGTAGAGGTAGGGATAGAGAAGCTGTTTTCGAAAAACCCTCGTCTAAAAGAATCAAGCCCCATAAGCAGAAGTACTAGATATGAAGGAAAAAAAGAACAAAAAGAATAAAAGAAAACGACTAGTAATGAAAAGGAAGTGAAAGTACGTAAATATGATAAAAATAAATAAATATAAGACGAATAATGACAATACAGGATATATGGAGACATGACTACTACTCCTGACCTATTGTATATCTACTCCTCTTAGTTTATTACTCTTCTACTCTAATATGTGATTCTACTCTTTTTTATCTAAGATCATTTTCTCGATAAGATAAAACTCAAACATGTCAATTAATATCATAAAGTTAAACGAGTAGACAAAAAGATAGGATAATGGTTCCCTTCCCCTTCTGTAGGGAGGATGACATCTTCCTGGTTCCAAATGATGTCATTTTACTGGAATGAGAATAAAGGAACGTAAAAGAATAGCGGTCAACTTCTCCTTACAGAATCCCTTTACTTTATAAGCTTTTATGGAAAAGCTTGCATGGCCAACTTGATGTGACCTAGATTTGATTTTGTAGTTCATTACAAATAAATTTTTCATATATAACTACATTTTCTTCTATTTACATTATAAGTGAACATACGAGATCATCCAAGATATACAATAATAAATTACATATTGAGTAAAATTCTACAAGTGAGGTTTGGAGAGGGTAACATGTATGCAGATCTTATCACTAACTCATAGAGATAGAGAGACTGTTTTTGAAAAAAATTCACCTCAAAAATCACGCCCATAAGTAGAAGATAATAGATATGGAAAAAAGGAAAAAAAATTAAGAAAACAACTAATAATGAAAAGCAAATAATAATATATAAATATGCTAAAAGTAACAAATATAAAACTGATAATAACCCCACAGGATATAAAGACGCGCAACTAATCCTACCATATCTTACGACCAGACATCTAACCTACCCCTACCAACCTATGCAACTTCCACTCCTTTATGTCCTCGACTCCTCGGTGAGATGAAGTTTCATCATATCTTATCTAATCACCTCCCTTCAATACTTCTTCGATCTACTTGTACCCCTCCGTTAAACCCCTAACTTCAACCTCTCACAACTCCTAACAAGAGTATCAGTACTTCTTCTTTGTGCATGTCCAAGAGATACATACGCTGATACAAGTGGGTAAAACAATAGTAGTTGTGTTTGAGACATCAAACATAAACAAATGAATAAATAATTAAATGAGAGCATTTCAAAAGATCATCACTTTACATACACAAAATAAAGAAATGGGGTAAATACTGAAATCCAACAATACCATTAATTTTTCTTCAACTTGCAATGGGCCAATATCATTCTAAGACAGCAATGGGGATATATCCTAGACTATATAATATATCATATTTGACATATATGACACATATACACAACCTCCCTTTTACATTTGATGGATTGACATATTTTCTACAATTTACAAAGCTGTGTATAGGATATATATGTGTGTGTATACATATATATATATATATATTACTATTTGCTTATATTCACTGCAGCTGTACCTTATCCGCCTCGTAGACTGAATTTGCCGCAGCAACAAGAGCTGCCCCAGTGCCTGATCCATCTTCCATCACCTTCAGAATCACGTGAGGCGAAACTTCTTCCCCTAAAATTTCCTTCATCGCTTCATTCAGGTATTCTCTGAATGTGGTGTAACTTGTGTATAAACCACCCTCGATAGCCACAACTGTTCTTCTCATCTGACTTGGCCCCTCACTCTTGAATTTTCCACCGGCTTTGCCCCAACTCCCATCTCGACCGATCTTCTTCAAGATTCCTACAATACCAGCAGCTGCTAGTCTAGCAGCCCTTCGAGTAATCACATCACATACCTTCACTACAAGCTTCCGGACTTTCACTGGCACATCAGGTAACTGAAAATAGGGGACCCCAAGAACAATACAGTAAGAAACCAAGCAATACGACAAGTAGTGGACAAATATCATATGCCAAAATCATTGAGTTACAAAATATTTTAGTGTAGGATAGGAAGATAAAAGGGTCTACCTCCAGAACTTCTTCTAGGATTTTGGCTACTTCACTCAAGTCGGGTGAATCATCCTCGTGCATAGCAGCCACCAACGGTGTCCTGTCATTATATCCAGTTAAACTAATAAGTACTAAATTACAGACATTGCATAGAAATATCCATAGAAAAGAGTGAGAAGATGCAGTTAGATCTCACTTGTATCAATACAAAATACAGTTGGGACAAACAAGAAACTGAACTTGGAAAAAAAAATTGAACAGAAAACATGTTGCACCTCAAGACGAAAGGAGTTGCTAATTTTGAAGATGAAGTTCCAAAATCATCTGATTCCTTAAACATTCTAAGGAGCACTCTCCTGACAATGTCTCCCAAATACATTCCTGATATCATTTTCTCAAAGCCCTGCAGCATAATCCTTGAATATGATGCTTGAAATGCGCAATAAGTCACATAAAATACACTGAGTTTCCAAGAAATAGAAACTTTACCTGATCATTTGGGTTTGGGCTAGTAGCATCCAAGTCTATATCATATGAGGTCCTTGGTAAATGAGATGACCAAAAGTTTCCCCATTCCATATTGACCACCTAATTTATAGAAAGTGGAAGACATGTAAGCAAACTTTTATAAAAAGAACCAAGACTTTAAAAATTATGAACATCAGCAAATAAATATACCATGCTTCTGGATGTTGTTAAAAGACCTTGACACTTAATAATTGCATCTGCCCGCTCCAAGTAGCATGCATTAGTGCCAGTCCCAATTATAACCGCAGCAACTGTGTCTTCATCATTATAATGTCCTAGAGCTAGAGTTCCCACAGTGTCGTTTATCTGGGGCATAATGCAGCAACAATAAGCTCCAACACCCATTGCACAAGAGCTAAAACTAATCAAGCCTTGACTAAATTTGAAGGAAAGAACTATTATATGACGAGGGCAAAAAAATATTAACCACGGTACTGCTCCAACTTATACACAAGGTAAGACATTTATAATCTAGGACAAAACAATGATTTTTCCTGAATGTAGAAATGCCATAGCCCTCACACTAAGGATATTTTATTCATAACCAACTACTTTTCTCCAAATACTGCACAAAAAAAAAAATTAATCATAACATCAAATTCCCCAGAGATCTGAAACTTTCTCTGTAAACCACCTGTTCCTGTGTCTTCTGAACTGAATGATCCAATATCAACCTGGACTGAACATTCAAAGAAGGCGAGATACTTGATAGTAGGAAAAAAATTTCATTTCTATATATGCCCATTTCTTTGTTTTAATGTTCTACAGAGATTAAAAAAACAATGTTGGGACGTCTATTACAGCCTCACTGAAATAAGTTCTATAATAAACTATCCTACTATAAGGAGAAAATACATGACTAAAAGGTAAAATTCTCATATCATACAGCTCGTGCAACACCTAAAAGTAAAAACAAAGGAGCCTTAAAGCATGTAACATGAGCTAGTGGAAGATGGTAAAAATCCAAAAGTAGTCTCACAGAGATGGGCAAGGAAATATGTCTTAGCAGAAGCTGCGGAGAAGCAACAAACAGGAAAAGGGAAGTGCTCACCAGTGCTGCAACCCGCACATCTAGACCTTTCCTGGACATTGCTAGTTGCAGACATTCAGCAACGTCTCTTCCAATCTGCAAATAAAGAAACATGAGAGCAGACAGAAAGATATATACTAAATTGACAATCCCATATCAATGACCTCAAAGAAAGGGCACGAGTAGGAGGTTCATAAACATGTACCACATATTCAAATCACTGATAATTATTTCTCACTTGTAGTTACTCTTAATATAAAGGAAATATTGAGACAGCTCACGAAATAAAACACAGCTTCTTCAAGTTGTTAGCTTTGCATGGTAAAATAATACAGTTCTAGTAACACGAGCATTACGAAATTTCCTATCAAAATATTGACAAGCAAACACTGAAAAGGAAAGTGTCACATCCCGCAAGATTGATAATTACGACTTTAAAGGCAAGCGTCAGACATTTACAAACTTTGAACTATATAGAATATAAGAGCAAAGACGCCTGTTAACTAACCATATCTGCAATCGCAAATCCTTTTGTCCATTTCATCAAAATGCCAGATGAGACGGAAGACTGCTTAACAGGAAATGAAAATGTGAAGCCAAGTTCTCTCCTCCTAGGTGAAGTCTGCTCCATGACATTGCCTTCCTGTTCGCCAAGTTCTGTCCTCTTAGGTGAAGTCTGCTCCATGACATTACCTTCCTTTTCAATGAAGTCCTTTAGCGATGATGCAATGAAATCAAAGAGATCCTACACACAACAAAAAGGGGTAAAGATTGTTCATCTCTATCAAATCAAATAAAAATATTGCTGCTTGCAGGAAGATAACAGAAAAATTAGGAGAACAAACTGAGTCACCTGGCTTGTGCTGGTCATTAGGTGTTGCGGAATGGGTTGGCGTTCAATGTCTTGTCCAAGAATAGCAGACTTTTGGTCTCCTAAGTGGACTCTCAAAACTCTAAAGTTAGTACCACCAAGGTCCAACGCATAATATATTCCCTTCTCGCTCCTAAAATCATAAACCCAAAATTAGTAATTGAAACAACAAAAATATGATTATTAGAGATAACTAACAAAGCATCCACTGCAACACAGAGCGAGAAACTCTCCTGTGTTTCAGTAAATCAAGTAAACATTCAACCGGAAAAGCCTCATTCTTTTTATTTGCTTTTGATCTTGAAAATATCCATTTTCAAGTTTCTCTTTTAGGAAAAAATAATTAAATCATTCTCTAATACTGCATTCTCAACTTATAAAAGTACATCTCCCCTTATATGTTAACATCAAAGAAATAAAAATAAGAAAGATAAAAGATATGTCCAACAAAACTGGAAGATAATTCGGTAAGATTCCAATGCCTATTTTTCATTATATATGCTAAAGGCCAATACCAGCATGAAATTCACAAACAAGACCCCATGCAATCAAAGAGGCTAGATAAGGAAAAAAAACAAGCAGGATAAGCATTTTAAGATTGAATTAGTTACTATAGCATTTAAGGCTGTTATGCATTGACTATTATTACCGACCAAAATGAACCTGGTATCTAATACTACCTTTCATCTAATAAAAGATTCTTTGGAGAATCAGAAATAGGCAAATGATATACATATTACAGAGCCATAAATTAGAACCATCTTTGTGGCGAACCTATTGATGCTTGTAATGTGGATTTTTTTTACAGCGAACACATGATTAACAGATTCTTCAGACAATGAGTGATATAATATCCTAAATGATAATATTCTAGATTCTGCATACAGCAGAATTTCAACTTAGCATATTACAAAACACATTGACCAGACTGGTGCTCGGCATATCTATCTTAGTAGCCACCCTGATTAACAGAAGGCATTCAATAAACTGGCAATGGCACATCTGGAACCAAGTGATGTCCGTTTCAGACTACTCAAAACAAAGAAAGCATTCGCAATTTCTTTTTTACTTTCTAAATCAAAAAGCTTTCTTAAAATTTAACAAAGTAACTACTTGAAATTTTCTCATGTACAACTTAAAGTGATATGAAGTCAAAAAATATCATCTATGGTCTTATACATTGAAAGAAAATCGGTACCATGGTCAAAAGCAACAGTAACATGAAAATACGACCACTTTATGTCATTGAAGGAGCAACATAAAAAAACATTTGCTAGTGACCTAAATTCTATCTGTGATCAAACTAGTTGAACAAAATACGAGTACATTGCAATGTCCCTCGTAATTCATGACCCTAAACACATAATACATCCAAAAAAAGCCAAATACAGACACCCCTAATTAACCATGACGACAAAAGATCTACTACCATATAACACAAAAGCACAATTTTTCACACAAACCCTCCATTTCAATCGCAAACACTTGTAACCCCCCACCCAAATCAAGAAAACCAGCCAATGGTTTGCCTACATTACCCCTACCAATACACAATGAGCAAACGCGTGAACTATCACAAGAAAACAAAATAAGCATAAAGAAAGCATCCATACGCGTACGTAAGTGAATGTTAATCAAAATTTACAAAACGTAACAGTTGAGCAATCAAGCACGAATCAAATGAGGGACGAGAAAAACATGACATATAACTAAAAAGTTGCTAGTGTTTGTAACAGTTATAGTCAAATGAAAACAAAACAACAGCTGAAACTTCAATGCAAATGTATAAGGTTTTACCCATTTGGGAGTTTATCAACATATGTAAGCAACATCTTGAGTTTACTCCCTCCTTCAGAAGCAAGTCCAGCATGCATTTCAACAGCCATGGCATCAACTAGCTGTTTCAATCTGCCAACAGAAGTATCACATGACTCTTCCAATTCTTCCAATACCTGAACCATCTTCCTCCACTTTCTCCTCGTTCTTACCCTCTTACCCACCATTGCTGCTGCTACAACACACGCCGCCATAGCACAACCTACCGCTAACCCAACTCCGAACTTCCCCATACAACACCGTTCAGTTCCTCTGCTTTTATGTCTTCTTTCTGCCGTTTCGAGAATGAATCAGTCAAACCATTTTTTGGAAATCAAATACGACACCGTTTTATAAACAAAACCCCGTTTTAAAACTCCCTCCTTTTAATAACAACGTCGTTTAGCTTCCCTCCGAGTTATTAAACGTCGTCGTTTCCTTTTCCCGATGGCCGCATAATAGCACACACTGTTCTAAAAACAAGGCGTACTTTCCGGTAATCAGCCACCGTGAGCGATGTCATATTAAATTAGTTGAAACGGAAACTGAACTTACTTCTCCTCCTCCTCCACCGGCGGCGGTGCCGTCCGGCCACAACAGGTCGTCGATGTATTGATGTGTGGCCAGAAACAAATACCGAAGTTTGATAAAAGTGAAAAATTTGTTACACAGACTATTTTCCGGTGAACTTTTCCTCCGGCGACGCCGACGGATATTATCTCCGGCGACGACCAGTAATATTCTAGAGAGAGAAAGGGCGGTGGTGTTGCGCTTTTGTACTGAGAGTGTGTGTTTTGTGAAAGCGAACGTCTTATATTTATAGGCGAAACTTAAAAGACCATTTTGCCCTTGATGAATTTCTGAATGACGGATTTGTACAGTTTCACTTTTGTAAAAGATGAGATTTTTTATTTTGACTGTTTTCAATAAATGGGAAAACATATTTAACAGAATTTGGAATTTTGTGAGAAAATAGGGCACTGGATTGAGGCATAATTACGGTTATTGCCATTTATTTTTGACTTTTTTAAGAATATTGTAATTATGATTATTAACCTTAATTTTTTTAAAAGTATTTGTTTCATTATAAAATTTGACTAGTTTTGATAGGGACTTTAGCTTTTCCTCTTAATAGTGGACTACTATTTTGACTTGTTTGATTTTGACGTTAGTATAATTAAATCTAAACTTGTGAATAATTAATATTTTTGTTTATAGTTATATTTTGGATTATATAAAAGTAATTTATTTTATAATATTTCATTTTTAAATTTTTGTACTACTTTTGATATTTTATATAGACTTTTGCTGAGTTTTTACTCTTTTTAAAATAACTAGTTTAGTGTACGTGTTTTACACGTGTATATTATTTAACTCTTTTTAAAATAACTAGTTTAGTGTACATGCTTTTCACGCGTATACTATCTCAATTAAAATAACTAGTTTATTGTACATATTTTACACGTATATTCTCATTTTCTCATATTTGATTGGTTTAACTGTTTTGAAAAATATTTTCCAAATCAACTCATTTTTCTCAAATTTAAAAAAAATAATTTCAATATTTTCCACGGAAAACATTTTCTTCCGAACCAAACACACCCTTAAACCTTATTTGACCAATTTATTTTAGATTATTATTCATTTAATATAATTAAATCTAGACCTTGGGAATAATTAATATTATTTTTGTTCATATTTATGATTTGGATAATATAAGAGTAATTACCTTATACTATTTTAATTTTTTTATTTTTATATTGCCTTTTATATGCTATATACACTTTTGATAAGTTTTTACTCTTTTTGAAATAATTACTGTAGTGTACGTACTTTGCACGTATATACAGTGTCAATTAATAAATAAAAAATATATAAAAATAAATAATATTATTACATAAAAGTAATTACTTTATAGTATTTCAAATTTTTCATTTTTATACTATGTTTTATACATTATATAAATTTTGCTAAGCTTTTACTCTTTTTGATTAACTAGTTTAGTGCGCGTGTATACTATCTCAATTAATAAAAATGTATAAAAATAAATTGTATTTCTAGTACTTATGTTTTGGATAATAAAATTAATTTCTTTATAGTATTTCAATTTTTTCACTTTTATACTATTTTTTATATGTTATATGGACTTTCGTTGAGTTTTTATAGTCGAAAAGAAAATGACTAAATTTTTTCACATGTTTTATTCGAATTTGAATATGTTTGAAAAGATAACTTCGAATATTAGAAATTTGATTGAAATGATTTTAAGTTATTGTATGTTTTTAAAATTGGATCAGACATATAAAATTTATATTTTATATTAGCATAAATAAAATAAAATGAGCTTTTCATGATGAGTTGATTAAAAAAAATTGTAACTTAATATATTTGATCATCACTTACATACAGCATTATGTCACTTACTTAAGATATTTATCAATTATTAATTTAAGAAAATACATATAAATTTATTATCCTATTTTATTTTTATTTATTAATATATAGAATAGATCTTGTTTATTTTATCATTTAAACCTTAATTGACCATTTTACTTTAGATTTCTATTCATTTAATTTAATAATTAATTTGACATACCTCATTATATCATTATGAGATTATCTGGAAGGTAATCTAACAAATCCAGATAATAAATGTGGTGGACCAAAATAATGAAAAATTTATTGAATTGATCCTAAGTTGTTGTATTATTTTTAAAAAAATATTAGACATATAAAATTTATTTTTTGCATGAACATAAGTGTAATAAAAAGATGATTTATTTGTAATGAATTGATCTGAGTTCATAAAAAATATATTGTAACTTGATATATTTAATTATGATGTACGTATATTATTATGTCACTTACTTGAGATATTTAAAAAAACACATATGCTTTTATAATTTTATTTTTTTTAAAACAAATATGAAATAAGTCGTAATTACTTTTCTCATTTAAACATTCTTTCATTTCACTTTACATTTGTATTCATTTAATTAGTTAATATATACCTCATTATAATCTAACAAAACTAAATAAATAGGGTAGACCAAAATTAACATTTAGTCTTATCAATAGAAATGCATGGGCTAATAATTCATTCCAAAATTTATGTTTAATTTTTTCTTTTTAGATAATAATGCTATAATTAACAAATATTAATACTTATTTAATTTTTATCAAGATGAAAAAATTAATAAACAAGGTAAATCAAAATTATAAAAATTTTATTGAGATGACCTAAGTTGTTTTACTATCGAAAAGAAAAGGACTAAAATGTAAACTTTATATTTTGCATTAATATATGTATAAATAAAGATTAGTTTTTTTTAACGAGTTGATATAAATTCATAAAAAATATAACATAATATATTTAATCACTAGTTACGCACAACATTACGTCACTAATAACTATCTTAAAAAAACATATATATTCATAATCCTAAATTTTTTTTTAATATGTGAAAAAGGTCTTTTTAATTACTTTCTTCATTTAAATCTTCTTTGACCATTTTACTTTAGATTTGTATTCATTTAATTAGTTAATATCTACCTAATTATATCTAATAAAACTAAATAAACAGGGTAGACCAAAATTAATATTTAGTCTAATCAATATAAATGCATGGGTTAATAATTCATTCGAAAATGCATATTTAATTTTAATTTTTTTTAAACAATAATGCTATAATCTTTAACTTTTAACTAATGTTAATAATTTATTTAATTTTTATCAAGGTGAAAAAATAATAAACAGGGTAGATTAAAATTGTGAAAATTTTATTGAGATGACCCTAAGTTATTTTACTATCGAAAAGAAAAGAACTAGAATATAAATTTTCTTTTTTACATTAATATATGTGTAAATAACGATGAGTTTTTTTTTACTGAGTTGATCTAAATACATAAAAATTATAACATAATATATTTAATCACGATTTACGCACAACATTATGTCAGTAATAACTAGAGATATTTTTTTAAAAAAAACATATACATTCATAATCCTTTTTTTTAATATGTGAAAAAGGTCTTTTTAATTACTTTTTTCATTTAAACCTTTTTTGACCATTTTACTTTAGACTTGTTTTTATTTAATTAGTGAATATATACCTCATTATAATCTAACAAGACTAAATAAATAGGGTAGATCAAAATTAATATTTAGTCTAATCAATATAAATTCATAGGCTAATAATTCATTCCAAAATTTATGTTTAATTTTTTTTTAAGATAATGATGCTATAATCCTTAGCTTCTAACTAATATTAATAATTTATTTAATTTTTATCAAAGTGAAAAAAATAATAAACAGGGCAAATTAAAATTAAGAAATTTTATTAAGATGACCTTAAGTTGTTTTACTATCGAAAAGAAAAGGACTAGAATATAAACTTTATTTTTTTTTTGCATTAAAATATATGTAAAATAAAGATGAGTTTTGTTTTAATGAGTTGATCTAAATTCATAGGAATTATAACATAATATATTTAATCACAATTTACGCACAACATTACGTCACTAATAACTGGAGATATTTTTAAAAAATCACATATGCATTCATAATTCTATTTTATTAATATGTGAAAAAGGTCTTTTTAATTACTTTTTTCATTTAAATTTTCTTTGACCACTTCACTTTAGATTTGTATTCATTTAATTATTTAATATATACCTCATTATAATCTAACAAAACCAAATAAATAAGGTAGACCAAAATTCTTATTTAGTCTAATCAATATAAATGCATTGGCAAATAATTCATTCCATCTTTTATTTTGGAGTTGGTTACATTTATAACCCCAAAATGTTCTATAATTAATAAGGAGGAGGGTATTTAAGTAAATTACCCCTTCTAACCCCACAAGATTTTATGTAGAGAACCAACAAAGTGAGATTCCACATTCCTATGAAAAAGAAAAAGAAGGGATTCAAATGTCATTAGATAAAAGGGGTTGGACAAAATGGACATTTTGGAGAGTTGCGGGGGTGGGGGTGGGAGTGGTGGGGTAGGTAGAGGAGCCAGCAAATTCATGTGGAAAAACGGCGACGTTGGAAGGTGCGGTTTACGCTGCGGACCGTACCATAATGACAGCTGGGTTCCGTTAATTCCAGCTAAGCATTAAAAAGGTATTATAATATTTATTTTAAAAAATATATTTTCGTCTAAACTTTATGACTCGTTATTTTTTTCAAAAGTGCTTAGTATGTTTGTTGTTTACAAATCTCTTTTTTAGATAATTTATTTTTTAATATTTTCTTTAAATTATTATTTAATTATATTACTTTTAAACTCTCTGAAAAGAAGTAATAAAATAAAGACTTTCAGTCATGAAAAGACTTCTAAATCTTTCTTATTTGATAAACTTTCATTTCTTTTTTATTTGAATCAGGAAATACCCTGCAACTGCTTAGAAAAATTCTAATGTATCATGGGTTTTAATTAGTGATAGAATCCATATATATACGAACTTTATAAATAAATAATTTATTAAAATTACTTTTGTAAAGGTATACACTTTGATCACGTGCAAAACACATACAACATAGTATATTTATAACACTGAAGTGTTAAAACACCTTTAAACTCAACACTAATTATTAATTTTATTTCGAAATTATTGACAACCTTAAAGATATTTTTTTATTTGATTAACTGAACTTAGATATATCTCGATCTTGCAACATAAATGAAATACGTACACTCCAAAATTCTCGCTTAATTCAAAGGTGTTTTCAACACATTTCTCGAGTTTTATCGATCCATGTTCCTACACGAGTTTGAGGTCGCTTGTTACGTGATGTGAAAGATTTGGAGGAGGGGATCTAAATTTAGTTAGTTAAGTAGAAGAATGTTTTAAGACTGTTAATAATTTAGAGATAAAACTAATAATTTATATTTAACTTTACGAATGTTTTTATTTATTTGTAATCATGTAAATATTTATAATAATTTACTTTAGAACATAAATTTTAAATTAAATAATGAAAAAAAAATGTCTGGTTACATTTCTCTTAGTAGACAGTACTAAAGACAATAGAATGCAACCCCACTCCCCCACCCCCACCCCACACCAGCTGTCCTCTTCTCTCTCTTCCTTGTGTCGTCCACACTCTCCTCCACCATAACCTTAGAACCACCCCACCCCCTCACTAAACAAGATTCCAAGAAAAGGAAGTGAACAAAAATGTGAATTTTATTTTTAAAAAGTTATTATGAATAAAAGATATCTGCAGTAAGTTGAATTTACTCTTTGCTTGAATGGTACACTATATAATATAGTTGATTAAAAAAAAAATTATGTCTAACTTATTTTTGATAGTTTTTCAAATTATGGATATAAATTGTGTTTCATTTTGCTCAATTATTGAGTAATAAGTCGTTTTCTTTCTTTTCATGCATGTCTTTGTATGAATCAATACTTTTAATATATGTAATCGTAATTATATGAATCAATACTGAAAAAGGAAAGTTCTTCTTTCTTTTTGGCAAGTTCTTCAATTTTTTCTCATTGATTTCAAACTTTAAATTGGGTATTGGTTTCTTGAAGACTATTTAATTTGATCTTCTAGAATTTATGTTTTAATTTAATGGGTGGGGATGTGAACATGATAGGCATTTTAGGTATGTGTTATCCTTTTTTATTAAAAAAAATGGGGTTAAAGATTATTGGTTGTGAAACTTCATCTCAATATAAAAATAAGATATTGAAACTCTATTAATTTTGAGTCAGTCTACAAAAGGTAAAGCGCAAATTTGTTATATTTTCTATAATTAGGAAAATGGTGCTATATAAAAATCTTAGAAACCCTAGGCCTTATGTAGTATTTATATATTTAAATAAAATAGGTCCTTAAAACACGACTTCATATGCTCATTTGTCTTCAATTCTAAGGAAGGCCTTCTGATGAAACTAATAATATATAAACAATTGACATAACAAGTGTTGATAACCTACATATTATTTAAAATAATTCAAATATAAATATAGTGTTAGTATCCTTTAAAAGAAAATGAGAAACAACTTTTTTAGAAAGAACATGAAATTAGAGTTTTGTTTTTCAAAAATATTAAGGATAAACTAGTAAAAGTCTTGATCAAATGGTATGATATTGTCCGCTTTGAGCTAAATCCTCACGGATATATTTTTAGGCATCTACTAATGGAGTTGGGATCAACCTTATAATTTGGTTCATTTTGTTCTCTTCCACCAATGTATCATATTTTATTTTGTCACCAATAATATGAGCAAGTTTTTACATAGTGCTAAAGCATGTGATATAAGGCTTGTATATTCAATTAACAATGATAAAATCGAGCACCTTTTTCAATATGAAATTTAAATTAATCTTACCAAAAAGTAAAATCCAGCATGGGGAATAACATACATTACCAAAAAGTATACAAATTCAAAATTATGGGCATTTCATGTATTATTGAAATTATCCTCACAACACTACTAAATTTTCTAAAGAAACTAGTGGTTCATCAAGTTGGTTATTGGAATACAACTAGATTAGTTTATGGGTAGGCATTTTGGACGTGTAACTTGTATTAAAAACTATGTATATTGTTTTATCATTAAGAATGTCTATAAGTTTTAATTATAAAATATACAATTTTCTGAAAATAATGAATGTTGTTCCATATATTTCACTAGCTCAGAACTGCAGGAATGTGATTAAATAGGACATGATACAACTTTGACTGATTCAAGATCTAACCTTAAATAGAAAGGTATAAAGATCAAGGATCAACGTGTAAGGTAATAGTAGGTAGTTGAGTATTATTGTATTTTATGTGAGAGAAGGAATGGACTAGCCTCCTCTCCTAGTGTCCGTTTCACAGGGGTGTTAATGGGATGGTTAAGTCGATTATTTTTTAAAAATTATACCATCTCAACTTTTTGAATATTTATAATGTATAATTTTCAAAATCATCCCAATCATATCAGGTTCTCTTCGATACCGATACGGTACGATTAATTTTTTATTTTTTATTTTTAAAGTATCACTTCAAATTATACTAGATTGTTTGTCTATATTACAGAAAATAACTATTGAAAATTTTAATATTAGATTATCATAGGTTTTAATTATACTTAATTTAATCCAAAATTTATTTTCATAGGGTAAACAATCGATGGGTGAAAGTGATTTAAGATCTAAAACAAAATCGAGTTGAAAGTTAGGGTAAATCATTTAACTTTTAATAAGCATGTGGATCTTTGGGAATATTAAATGCTATATGATAAATTACTTATTTTGAATATACACCTCCTAAGTTGAAGGTTGATTGATTTTAGGAGGTTGACAAAGATCCTAAAACTTCATAGTATGCTTGGGTTCGGATGTAAACTTTATAATTGTATTAAAAAGAAAATGTTTAATAACCCCAAAACTCTTAATCTCAACTACAAATCAAAGGTGTTAATGTTGTAGTGATTTGACTTGTCAACTTTTTACCTTGGTGGCACAATGTCGGTTATTATACACAATATATATCTAAAGTTTATTTATAAATCATAATAATTAATAAATTTAAAAAAATTATTAACTTTTTAAATTTTTGTCTGTAATATACGAATTAAAATAAAGAATGACATAGACCTCTTATTCCTAATAGGAAAAAGAAAAGACACGAGGAGAAAGTGACACACAAACACATATATATAAAATATATGTATTTTTAAACATTAATTAGATTTGGAACAACTACACGACAAAAGCAGCTTAGGTAGCTTAGTCATACTTTTAAATTATTTAGTTAAACTAAAGCCATAATACAAAAGGGTTATAGTAAAATCTCTAATAATTAAATGGTAGAAGACTAGTAGTAGGTTTTATTAGAGGGTGGAGTGAAGGAAACATTGAAGAAAGAGGCCAATTGAGAATCCAACATAAAAGTAAATATTAATAGATTTTTTAATTTATTAATTGTTGCGATTTATAACACATTTTATGTTATTTTTAAATAGTATATGTTACTTATTTTATTTTAATTTATATTGCATATATAAAATTTTGAGAATCAATCAAAATTTGTATTTATTTTTTAAATATTTTAAATTGTTAATAGGGGTATTACTGTAAAATCAAGAAGCTGAAGTAACCACGTAATTAAAAAACATGATTTATTTGAAATAATATTATAATTCATAATTAAAGCAGCTAAAGAAATAATTAATAGAAACGACGTAGTAAAATCAAGCAGCCAAAGTAAATACGTTAATCGACAGTTGCCTTTAAGAAAAAACTAATTAATTAAGGTCAGTTTTGTAAATTAAAAGTTGCAACAACTGAAAAAGTAATGAATAGAAATGACATAATAACATTAAACAGCTGAAATAAACACGTTAATATGTAAAGTAAAGTAATATCAAAATCTACCGGGCGAGAAAAAATAGAGGAAGAGACAATAATTAATTGACTTTGTTTTATATGTTGAAATTTGTGTATTAATTATTTCCTTGCCCTCAATATGTAGTTTGGCAATTCGAATATTCGTACCCCTCATTCAACTTTTTTCAATTTTATTGTATAATATATAGTATTTATTTAAATAAAAAGAAAAGAGTGGGGTGGTCCCTCTCATGGTGCCATCAGAATCAGTCTTGGCCTCAAATATTTTTTTAGCAATATATACTTTTGACTTTTTTTGACCAATGAAAACTTGCATCTTAATTAATCGTTTCTTTATTTGTTAAGTACATCCTTAATTGTGAATATTCCTCATCATTGATTTATTATTATCAAAACTAGAATTTAAAAATAAAATAAGATAATTTTGGCTTGGTAGTTAAATAATGGGAAATAAAATTGAAAACATCATAATCATAATGCTAAAAGTTGGTGGTGGGCTTGACCTTACCTATTACTATTTCTACAAAGTCTAATGCAAATATATCACTAAATTAATAATTATTCAGTTGTCATAATCAAAACAAGTCATTATCGTAGGATTTTGGGGGGGAAAAACAAATTGAAAAAGTTTTCGATAGGGATATTAGTAGGCCGGTTAATACCATGCCCCACTTTGCCCTCCAAAAATACGCTAATTTCATACTCACCTTATACTCCTACCTCTCATCTATTTTAAAATGGATAAAGTATGAAATCACGCAATGACTCTATTTTGTTTGTAAGAAAAAATATGAAAAATTTTGATGTTTGAAAAGTGAAGCAATCCTCTTTCGGATAAAAAGGTGTGTCAGAACAAGCATCGCGTCTTTTAGGGAAGGAGATGTCTCTTCGAACGAATAGGTCCTCCCATGGATTGCAAATTAGTTAATTAATAAATAATAATTCGTGAATTAATTTAATAAGTAAACAATTCATGAATCAATTAATAATTTTATGACTTAACTAATCAAAAAATAAGAAATTTAATGAGAATGACAAATAAATTTCGTCTAAAAAATTATCATCATTTGCCAAAATCGTAGCCGTAATCAAGCGAGTGGGTACTCTTTACTTAACCTTTTAAGAGCAAATGAAAGTATTTACTAATACGAGAATAAAACCTTTGTTCTATTCTATCAATGAGAGAGAAATAATAACGAGAAGAGTTGTATCTATTTTGGGTGTGCGTCAGTGGATGAACAACAAATAATTCTGCCATTTATATACTATAAGTTTATCATTAACGTGATACAAAATATATGCACTAAATTAGTTGGATAAAAATAGGGAAAATTATTTTTTTAAAATTCTAAGCTTGTAAATTAGTAGTAATAAAATATAAGAAGAAGAAACAAAAAACTTGTAACTTTGTCCCCTTTTTTATATTTAAAAAAAATGGAGAATCTGCGTGGCTGCTAATTTTTCTTATTGTCGGCAATAAAATTGGGAGTACTAAAATACCGGAGTCAACTTATTTTACTTACAATCATACTAAATATAATATTCCTTCCGTTTCAATTGTTTAATATACTTTAATTTAGTATAAAATTTAAAAAAGTTAAATTAAAAAAAAACAAATTTTTAATATATTATGTAAAAAGTCAAAATTAAAAATAAACGAATCAAAAAAAAATGTAAAAATAAATCAAGGAGAATATATTTTTAGTTGAAGCAAGCTCGTAAATAATAACAGGGAGAAGAGTGCGTGAAAAAATAGATATGAGAAAATCATCTCATATTATCATCATCAATTATAATAAGAAAAAGTATTTTTTTATAATTTTTTGTTTTACTGTTTGTGTTATTTTACTTAGATAAAAAAATATAAAATTTGAGAATTAGAGTAAAAGACTAATAGAAAATTAAATGTTATGCAATTATTATTATTATATAATATTTTATTCTTCAATTTTTATAAGTATTATTATTTAAATTTTTTCTTATTTGTTGTTGCTATTATTTTTTCTTCATTATTGTTACTTGACTTTTTCATCACTATATTTTTTTCTTCATTATTGTTACTTGACTTTTTCATATTGTTTTTAATACTCTTTGTTTTGTTTGAGTCAAGAGTCCATTATAAACTAATTATGTACCCGTCACCTTCTTTGGATCCTATTTAAAATTATTAGCTTGGATGAATAATCGAAATAATGACCATTAGCAAATTCTATTGAAGGCATGTCGCGATATAATCCACCAGTGATATTGTTCGTTTTAGACCTAGGTCCGCACGAATTTAAAATGTGTTACATAAAACATATTTACTTATATACTCAACATTTCTCCTGTGTTTTGTCGATATGAAACTTCTATTTAAAGATAGATTGTCACAAGGCATTAATATTTTAAAATTAAAAAAACAAAAGAACATCATATACCCCTCAACTTAGTTATTAAAGTTTGATATATTTCTCATTATAAAGTGGCTTATACACATTTTTACTGGTGTAAAAATGACTCACAAGTGAATCACATATAACCTTTTCATTTGATGAGAGTAAAGAACAAAAAAAATTAGGTATACTTTTTTGGTTTTTAATTATTAGAAAAATTTGTATAGGGATATATATGATCTATACACATTTGATTCTTCTTTCAACATAAATTGTTTAAAATTTTTTTTTGATTTAATGACTAATTCAAGTTTTAAATATTTTTCTAATAAATCTTCTTAGTTATCATTATTTAAGTTTTTATATTCTTATTTTAATTTTTTTCATTTGCTTTTTAGTGTAAAAATACGAGAAATACAAAAAAAATTGCATCGAAAAAGAGGAAAAAGTAAAAATTTGCAGGTATTTTATAATTTATTTCCTGCATTTATTAAACAATAAATTTGGACATATATGATAAATTTTATAATAAAATGCTTGAAAATACAAACCTAATTTATGATATTAAGGTACATAGCTAATAATGAGAATTTATGATATTAATAATACAATAAAATTTAATATATGTACTAGTATGATTGAAGATATAATTGTCCATCAAATTTTTTTCACATCATTTCAATTATATTTATGAAAAGTACTTTCATAAATAAGCATTTACTTTTATATTTAAATTGATCTCTGGAAACTAATACAAAATATCACTAATATCAATGATATAATACATCATATTCAATATTCTCTCTGTCCTAGTTTAATTAAATTTATGAGATAATGCACAGAGAAAAATATTTTAAAATAAAATTTATACCATATTTTTCATTATTACTCTTTGTAAAATCATAAATATGTAGTGTAATTTATCTCCTAAAAAATATAAAAATTTGCTAAATAAGAAGGTAAATATGAAAAAAATTTAAACACTAAACTTGAACTTTGAATAATTCAAATATTTTAAACATTAAAAAAAACCTAAAAAGTTTAATTAATTTTGGACGGAGAGAGTACAATGCATTTTATTCAATACTCACTCTGTCTCATTTTATGTGACATCTTTTTTCAAAAAGAATATCACTTTAATCAAATTGAAAATAATTTACCTTTTAAATTTTATTCTCCTTGTAATTAAATGAATCTCAACCATTCAAATATATAAAAATAATTTTAGACCACGAGTTTCAAAAATGTTATTTCGTTTTTTCTTAAAGAGTTGGGAGTATTATTTTTTTATACATGGATCCATAAAACCCCTGTGGTACGTGTCATGTTCCCTGCATTGACAGCTCATAGCCAATTCACTTTTCCATTATTTGTCCGTCGGGCCCCACAGGAGCATTTCTATCACGTGGCACAATTATCATCAAGTTGCATTTGAATGGTCACGTGATGATCCACGTCATCATTACGTGGGACCCATGGGGGGATCACTTTGCCGAAAGCGGAAAAATTCTTTTTTTTTGGAGGGGCCCAATAAGAAAAGAGCATAAAGGTTTGGTGTCATCTTTGCTTATGATATATAGAATCTTAATACCTCATAATTTGATTTAAGAAAAATAATAAAATTTATGACCTTATACTTTCATATCTGCCTACAATACAAATAACAAGTCAACAACTACTTTGAATTTGAATTGATAGAATTCGGATTTGATAAAATTCTCGTCACAATCTTTCTCCTTCAATGTTATGCATAAAAGAAAAATTTGTGGAGCAACTTTACTTTTTAATAAGTATTATCTCAAACTCCGTGTAATTTGGGAAGAGTAAAATATACACATACTTTACCACTATTTCAAAGAGATAGAGAGACTGTTTTCGAAACACTCGCGTTAGAAAAAAATCAAGCCCTAAAAGCAGAAGAAACTAGATATGAAAAACGAGAAAAGGAAAAGGAAAAAAAAATCGCTTAAAAAGGAAAGCAAATGATAATATAAAATACAGTAGGAGTAATAAATATAAGCACAAAAAAAGAAGAAGATAAAATGACACGAGTAGTCTTATTATCATACTGAAACACAAAGTTAGACATCAACCTATCCCTACTAGCCTATTAGCATGCTATCCTAATAGGCTACCTCCACTCCTTTCTATCTAAGGTGATGTCCTCGGTGAGATGAAATTTCATCATATTTTGTCTGATCACCTCCCCCAATACTTCTTTGGTCTATCTGCACCCCTCCGTGTAACCCCTAAATTCAATCTCTGGCACCTCCTAACAAGAGCATTGGTACTTCTTCTCTGCACATGTCCAAACCATCGCAGTCTCGCTTCCCTCATCTTGTCAGCCACAAGAGTAACCTCTAACTTCTCACGGTTGGTCTTATTCCTAATTTTCATTGCAATATAAACAAGCTCAATGAAATATTTTATTTTTTGTATACACAAAAGCATAAACCCTAAGTATCTTCATTATTTCATCAAGAATTGTATTCAAATTCGAACCCACACGACATTAATAATGAAATCATTAGGATTCTTAATTATTACTCACCTGTGTCTGTGTCTCTGTCTCATTTTATGTGACTACCTTTCCTCTTTGATCCGTCCCTAAAAAAATGTCACCTTACTCTAATTGGAAACAATTTGACTTTCAAATTCCCTTTTTACCCTTAATGAAATGAATCTCAACCACAAAATTTCTCAAAATGATTTTACACCACAAGTTTTAAAAGTCTTATTTTTTTCTTAAACATCGGGCCAAGTCAAAGGGTGCCACATAAAATGGGAATATTATTTTTGTGCAATATACATTTCAGAATTTTAGAATGCGAATACACTTATTATTGGTGTGAAAGATATGTTTATTCATGGCAAATATATTAAATAGTATCACTAGGTGTTGAAACCAAAATATTGCTATAAGAAAAGTGATTTACCTAAGGAATTACTTTATGGTAACCATTTTGTATGTTAGTCTCACTTCTGCCAGTTTTTCCTTCCTTTCTTTCAAACACTTGCCCACACCAAAATAACAACACTAGCATGAAGGATTTTGAAAAGTGATTTCTCCTACTTCATTCATGAAATGTATCAAATACCAATGAAAACATATTTTCTATCTTCCATTGTTAAAACATTATTTGTACAATCTAGTCCTAAATATTAGTATGTGTCACATAATTCCTTGCAGGTTCAATAAAAGTTTTCAAATCTTTCATGTATAAACTAAAAAGAAGTAAGATTTCAGGGTACATGCTAGCTAGCCTTCCTATTATCGAACAAATATGCAATAAACTGCAGGGGAGACTGGATTAAGAGAAACAATTTAGTATTCACATAAATCATATTAGCTTAACATGATGCATTTTTGAGTAATATCAAAAGAAAATATGTCATGCATTTATTGATTTGATGTAAACGCCATGCATAGGTAGGTTTTTTCTCCAGAAATTTACTCCCCATGTACACAACAAACTAGCATAATTACTATGACATTAATCACTCTGGAACTAACACAAGACTTTTTCCCCTTTTCAATCTCATTGTTTCCAATGATCAAAATAAAATCAATAAAATTTTCGGGGGGTTTCCAGATTAATTCACCTTGAGAACATAGAATACAATCTTCAGTCCTGTAAAACCTGGGTGAAAAAATGGGGTGCTCAGGGGTGGGGGGATTTCGAACTCTACTACCTCTACCTCTTTTCAAACATCTACTCGAACACAATGACTCTTCAAGAGTTGTGACTGATTAACAAGGTTCTCCTCTACATCTTTTGCTCCTATATTTGCATCTGCTATCTATCAACTTTCTTATACATGTACAAGAACATATTCCCTAATCTCTTTTCGTTGTTGGCCAATTAGTGCAACTTGAAATTACCATGCAAGTTACAACTGTTTGTAGAAGAGAACGTACGCTTGATCATGCAGCACCTTGCTTGTGGGGATGGCTGTGACAGACACATCATCGTAACGCAGCCACTGGCCACTTGGATGGCGGGCATCGGCAGTATAGTGACCCTTTGAAGGGTCCCTCCCATGATGAGTGATTGTTGCAACAAGTTCATACCTCCTACCCTGTAGCAATTAAATGAAAGTTTATATTATACATTAATATCATCTTTAGGGATAAGCTTTAGATTGATACATTTCTGTAGCAATAAAATGGAAGTTCATGCACTAATATCTTCTTTAGGGATAAGCTTTAGATTGATACATTTCAGATACTATCTACAACAACAATGCTTGATACATTTCTGATACTATCTACAACAATGCCTTAACCCCAAGGAAGTTGGGTCAAGCTAATCATTAGCACTCCTTTTAAAAGCTTATCTCAGACAAATATTATACAGTTACATACAGAAGAGATTTTTAATTGCAGGTAAGTTTACATAGCAAGGTTTATACAATCCTAAACATGTTTTAGGCACTATATGTGTTCATAGAAGACTACAGGGAAGGAGCCTCGTCAACAGGCCATAGTAGCTAAATGCTTAATTTTCAACCTCAATGGCCCTCATTCCTAGCCATGACATTCCACCAGCAACTGTAACCAAGTAAATATAGAATGTTCCAATCTTACACAGATTCCCACATAGAAAGAAGGAACAAGCCCAAACTACTATTCATAGCATGAATGGGATGACCATCTTTAGAAGCTTTGCTTAATGGCCCTTTAGAAGCTTTCAAGCATATACTTTTCAATCGTGAAGGTGAACTTACTAGTGAATAAAAACCAAGTAATTTATCAAATCAATTTTACTGGAGTGTAGCTAAATCAAATCCATTGTGATCAGAATGTAAGATTAATGTAACAATCTCAGTGCATAATTGGATTTTCAGGACAGCATGCAACCATGGGAACTAGCAGGGCCGCATTTGTAAGAAGAGGGAGATAATCTCACCTCAGTAGGAGAGTCAAGCAATTCACGTCCAAACACAAGCTCCAGAGGAAAGTGCACGGGTTTGTGCAACTTGGTACTCCCTTCACTTCCGTAGCTAAAGCGCATTAAATGCAACACCATTATATCAGAAAGCTCCAAAATCTTAACAGACTTGCTGGCACTGACTACCTCAGCCTGAGATATGATTCATTGAGCAAATTGTGAGGCATTCTCTAAAATATTTGGAAGATTTCCCATCCAAAAGAATAATTATTTTTAATCACTTGCGTTGCTCAGACTCTCCAAAAGTGTTGTTGTACCCATATCAGATCCTCCAAAATGCACTGCTTTTGGAGGATCTAACATGCACCCCTTGACATTTTTGTAAGGTCCAAGCAACGTAGCTTATCAATAATGTTAAATTGGGTGAGAAGTCTCATAAGCATAACTATTTTCTAGTTGACCTCTTCCAGAAAAAGTAAGCACTACTGTATTTTCTTTGTCGAAGGAAAATACATTTTCTTCTTATTTACTCTCTGAGAAAAAAAAGTATATCCCAGAGTATGATAAATCTTGTGTACAAAAACGGGAGTATCCCATGGAATGACTACATACTTGTATACTTAATCATCTACAGGTCCAAAAGTTCATATAAGATAATAGATTACCTTTCCAGCTGCGGACGTTCGATATCCTTCGAGTGCCTCTGGTGCAGAAAACATCCGAAGTGCATCTTCTATTGAGCAAATAGGCTCTGGATAAATGTTAAGGTGGAGCAGAAGAAATGGTTGTACTGTTGCTGAGGCTTTGCTACCTAGTTAAACCAATGAATAAGAGCTATTAGACGAATGGATCAGAGAGTCCGAACAGAAAACCTCCTACATGAACAAAATAGAATAAAAAACATAGAATCTAAATGACAACAACCATTTCATTCCAACCAACTGATGAAGGCTAAGCCTTTTACAAATTCAAATTCTTAGCAGGTTCAAGTTTTACCTAATTCTTTTATGCTATCTATTAGCCCGCTTAGCCAAAAAAGAGGTAGTATAACCCAAATAAGTGGATATAACCACACGAAGCATCTTAGTTTCAGCTGACAACTTCCAATTTAAGTCATAAAGTCTCTGTGTAGTATTCATAACACATAAGTTAGTACAGAATTGGATAGAAAAAGAACAAATGCTCTTACTGCAAAGAGGCCCAAACATAGCCCTCCTTTGAGTAATACAATAGAAGAAATAAGAAGTCCAAATTCTACAAATCCCGAAGTACATGTAGAATCACTATTCTCTGAAATACTGAATATCAAATTTACTTCAGGGCTTGAAAACGATAAATTTCTTTGAATAACCTACCAAACTGCTACAGAATTATATTGGATCATCCTTAATGATTGGACTGCCTTTTTTATACCACTGAAATCTTTTTTTTTTTTGATTTGCACCGGGTGTCCGAGTCTCTTAGAGCCCCGACTAATCCCGAGGGTGCACAAGCCCTCGGCAAGGAGTTTTCCGCAAGTGTACCACGGTTAATTCAGGTTTTACCCAACCCGATGGCCCTCAGAAATTGTTTGCACTCAGTGGGTTTCGATCTTGAGACCTTGTAAGGTAGCAAACCTCAAGGCTTAAGTCTATTACCACCAGGCCAACCCCCGAGGGTTTATACCACTGAAATCTTTTATGCATGAACATACAACAATATGGATCTAGTAAAGCACACATAATCGATTCCTTTATGTTCTAGTACATTCTTGTAAAGAGACGCCTTGCTAGCAAGATGAACCACTTAAATTTCGGCCTAGAAGGTGGACTTGCCCCATTCTATGTGTTAAGCATAAAATCAGAAAAGTACAAAAAGAAAAAACCAACTCCTCTCCCTAACTAGTGCTTAAGTTTGAAAGTGAGAATCATCACCATTCACAGGTCCTCCTAGGTTATCCCACATTGGTTGAGGGAATAAGCTATTGTCTCCTTATATGATTTTGAGCAATCCTCATACAATCTAACTTATCGAGTTCAGTTAGGTTCATTTTTTTGAGCCAGGCCCATCCTAATTCTTGATCTACTATTGTTGAACTCCTATGTTATGTTGTACGAGTTTCATAAGTTCAAAAAAAGGTGTGAAAGGTATTAATAAGTTGTCTCACATTTATTGAGGAAGCGAGTTATTGTCTCCTTAAATGGTCTTGCACAATCCTCACCTCATTTGCTAGCTTTTGGGGTTAAGCCTAATGTTCATTTTACTAAGTACAACTAACAAGCACCTTAAACAACTCCAGGCGAAAATTTTTTACAATTCCATCTTTGCTTTCCAAATATATATTGTGATTCCTAAGCGCCTCGCTAATGAAGGTGTCGATACATCAACGAAAGAAAAGAAACAAATACTTGCAAAAGAAGGTCCAATGGTAGAATCCAGAACACTGCAAGGGTCAAACGGAAAAAGATTAATCTTGTTTTAGTGTTGGATGAGCACCTAGAAACCTTCCACAAATTCTGATCAAAAGATAGTTCGTAAGAGCGATACATTCCAAATTTCCATTTCTTTAAATCATTTCATCTTCCCTCTTATAATGATCAAAAAACTAGGTTCTCTACTCAGTCGAGTAATTAGATCTTAGCTTTTACTCTTCAGTTTTGTTCGGTCTTTTACTCTTCAGTTTTGTTCGGTCTTTTACTCTTCAGTTGTGTTTGGTATGAAGGAACATGTTTTCCTCCCTACCAAACACACCCTACATTTTTTTCTTTCTTATCCGGTCTTTTATTCTAAAAGTAGCCAGAGACCCCCTTAGTTATTACAGCCATATAAGGTAGTGATAGATCAAGATAGATCCAACCAATATTCTGATATAACTAAGCAAATTTAATGGCATCCTTAGTTTACCTTTAGCCTTCACTACACTCTTCAATTGACCCCCAAAAATTTCGCTTAATTTTGATGGAACAAAGCTCTGTGTTCTAGTAACTGCAGTCCTATTCCTCGGGCCAACAGTCTCCCAATCATCATCCTCTTCCTCATCATCTGTTGATGAAACCAGAGAGGAGTTTCTCCCAATACCATTTGGTATTTGACCCTCTAGTTTTAGCAATTCATCATGCATCTGATGCATCAGAAAACTGAGGAACTCCTGAACATCTTCCTGCCTGTAAGTAGCAAATTCACCGTAACACCAACAAAAAAAATGAAAAACAGGATTTACAGACACTGACACACAAATAAAACCAAACATAAAGAGAGAATTACATAAATCACCACTTCCATCAAATTTTGTGTGTTAATCAAACTTCTGTTCAAAATGGTAGTTGTTAGGTGCAATTTAACTATAAGAAACTCATTTGAACATCAACATTTCCCAATTTCTTGCGACACACAAAGCAGTCCCAGTTGAGAGGGCAAGAAATAATTATATTAATCACCTTTCAGTCCATAAAGAGAAAAAGAATGGATGAAACGAAAAATAAAAGACCATAAAAGTGATATGCAACTTGACCTTAAAATTGAACTTGATGTTAGGAAGACCAAAAGAAGGTAATAATAGCACTTACAGAAGTTTCAGTTGACATAGATAAGAAAGACAAGTTCGCTTTGAAAAGGAAGCAGCATGGGATATTAAAGTGGTAAAGGGAAGTCTAGGAGGAAACTAAAAGGTATGACTGTAAGAGCGAAAAGCATTGGAGATGTGCATACATAAGTTCTTTAAAGATGGAGAATGACTGAAAAGATAAGAAAATATACAGCCAACAAAGTCATGCCACAGCTACCTAAATAGGTAAGAACTAGACTAGATGTGAGTATCTGGTCACTTAGGGGTAAGATAATTATCAGTTTTCTTAGTGCACTCTGCACAAAAGCAAGTTTTTAAGAGAAAGCCAGTGTAAACACATGAGTATGTGACCAGAAGATAATTATCTTTATCTGCCACACTCACTTTAATTGGAGCCAGGATTTTTAGTTTACGGGTTCTGAATCATAATTCATTTTGCTTAGTGGGTTCTAGAAAAATTATTTATACATACCATCAAATGAATTTTTAAGTACAAATGCAGCATTTGACCCTAAGTAAGTGGGTTCAGCCAGAACTGTATCTGCTTACCATGCTGGCTCCATCGTTGATTAGGTGCATCTTTTTCAAAATAGAATTCAAAGATGATATTACTTGTTTCTCACCATCTTATACAACTCATTTCCTAAAAAAGATGAGCAAAATAATAGGTGGGGAATTGCACATGTACAGTGCCCTCCTTTAGATTGATTCATTTGTTAGTGTCCACTGATGATTTCAACCGCTGGTTTAAAGATGCATCACAGACAATTACTTGAGCTTAGCTTTTCTTTTCTCCTTTCTGCCAATTTTTTAATCTATCAATTACTGGCTACCCAGAGCAAAACACTGGTTTTCCATTCACTGAGAGATCCAACTGCCAAAATCAATAAAAAAGGACACCATGGACCAAGATCCAACATATGATTGTTCCACAATCATCTCTTCCCCAAAATAGAATACAAGGGTAAAATAAATATTTTCTTTTTTTCAGACTGCTATAACTGAATTAAAAAAAAAAGTTTTTGAGTGATAATGAGAGAGTCAAAAATAAGTAAAGCCAGTGTGAAACAAGATTATAATAGATGCAGTAAATTGTGGACTCTCCCATAGATTATGTCTGCATGTTAAAAGTTGTGACGACATTTATAGCTCCAAAAGTTGGTGATGACAACTATGGGAATCTATCAAAATGATGCCTTTCAAAAAATATTGACTGTGACACCTAAGAATCTATGATACTTAGTGCTTTGCAAAATATAATGCATATTGCTATTGCAAGAAAAGACGAGATCCAGTTGGAAAAAATGGAAAAGCCTTTGACATGCTCAGAGCACCAAGGAATAGTCAAGTAAAAAAAGGGGATACAGCGTATATGCTGTCAGTAACATACCTTGGTCTGTCCGTCAAGCTATTTGCAACATCTGGAGTAAAGTTCTTTAGGACAGCTTCAAACATTAAAGGTCGAAAAGGCAGCCCAATTTCTGGAATAAATGTTTCCTTTTTCTTCATACTTGGATCAGTGTCTATGCCAAAGTCAGAGATAAACTGAACAAAGGCATGTAAAGTTGGATACTCAGCCTGTATTAAGCAAAACCAAAATTTGAAATTTAAGGTGGTTATAGGTTAGCAAAAAAAAATTTTAATAAGTAGGTTATCTCCATACCTCTGTTATATCACGTGTTTTTAGTTCTTGCAGGAGATGAACAAAAGGAGAGCAAGAGAGAAGAGCCTGAAGAGTTGCATTAAGAAAGCATAAGTTCCCCAAGTTGACCAACCCTCGAGGTAACAAACTTCTGAAAACCACCTCAGACCCATTTGATGCCTTCAAAGATTTGTGTATACCATTCACCAAGCTATAGTCTATAAGCTGATTAGTTGAATGAACATCTTGCACACTGTCAGACAATTCAGACACATTAACAGCTGCACACTGCGACAAGCTCGACTTTTCTGACGAATCATAAGCACTTCCAGTATTCACTGCTGGATGTAACAGACTTCTCTCGTAAGCAGGATTTGTAAAACTAGAACTACCATATTCTTTTATACTTTTGCCAACCGATTTTATGGCTTTCCCTTTATTGCTATGACCCTCGGTGACCTTCTCTCTACGAGCAAGCTCTGATGGCTGAAGTTTCTTAGAATGATCAAACTCTGTCAATTTTATGTCAAAAATGCCCACAGATTTTAAAGTTGCAGAATCCAACGAACCAAATGTGATCCCTACATCGGTTGATGGCTGGCTTTGCAAAGTTTTAATCTCATCTTCTGTAAATGACCCAAAGATCAACACCTGATGACAAAAAGAGTTTTAAAAAATAGGTAAACCAAATACAAAGAAGCACAGAACAGATGCAAGAAACAACACAACCAGAACACAAATTCTGCTAGTTTACAGGAGAAGTACTAAAAGCATCTAAGAAATTCAAACCAAATCAGTAATTACTAAACAAACTAGTGGATTCCAAAGAGAAAAAAAAAAAAGGCAGAAGCCAGTAAACTACTAACACCGTCTAACTCTCACAAGTATGGCTTCAAAAGAATTTTAAGTTGGAAATACTGTCAAAATCGGGAAATTGTTGATTTTGAGAGAGATGTTGCATTGGTGGTTGAGGATTTTTCTGAATAGAAACTAATTGTCACCTAATCTACCAACAAATCAGAAGACATGAAAAGGGAAAGGAGAAATAGAGAGATATAGAATGGACAGAACAACTTTTCAATCCAGTCTTAATAGTTTACATAAAAAACGAGAAATGCATTTCTACGCTGTTCACATCCTAATTCCTCTGGAAGACACAGAACTAAATGTCAATAAAAACATATGTTCAGATCTAGAAATGAAGATTACCCTACTACCCAATTTTCAACGCTTTTAAACAAGCCTGATTGTCCAAATACAATGAACTAATGAAGTATTCACCAAATTGTAGAAGATTTGCTCAGACTTATTTATCGAATACAATAATAGCTTTTGTCACCTAAAATCATAAACCTTGTTGAATAATAAAAAAGAAAATTTCACCCTTCGGGGTGGCCCAGCGGTTTGGGCATGGGACTTCTATGTTGGAGGTCTCAACTTCGAAACCCCTTACCAGCGAAAGCAAGGGATATGCCTTCTGGGTCGGGCTCGTTGCACCGAGCTTGCCTAGTGCGGGTTACCTCTCCTATGTGATTTGCAAGCTATTGCATAGGAGCAGGGGTTTACCCAGTGCGCCCCCAAAGGGTAGCAATTGCGGGTTCCCCTTGTCATAAAAAATAAAAAAGAAAATTTCCATCTTACAGAAAAATAGAAGAGACATTAAGTTAATCTAAAATATAATACAATTGGTTGGTTATGTCCATAGAGTATATGCCAGCAGCAAACCAGCTCATTATCATCTATCTGACCATGTTCATTTTGCATTGACAACCATGTTCATAAGCTAATGAGTAATGAGTTATTGCAATTTAACTTCACCAGAAAAAGTGCACACATGTTCTCCTCTCCTCTAATTAACAGAAGCCTTGTTCTTTGACATTACGCAGCTTGGATGGCTTTCTTTGTCCCAGCTTGGCTAATCATATTCCTGCATAGAATTCTTTATCTCTGCACCTTTACTGTTCTCAAGGATTTGATTGAATTATCTACCCCGCCCCAAGAGTGCTTATGTCATAAGGGAACTCATGGCCTTTTTTTTAAAAAGGTAAAAGTTAATTGATAAGGTACCAAGACAGTACAAATTGGTACAGAACTCATACAGAGACCAACAAGTAGCCTACTACGCTTTACTTCTTAATGAATCCAAGGAATCCACGTACTGATTTAATAGGGAACTTATGACCAGGAAAATGCGAGACAAACGGGGGAGAACCATGAATAAAGAGAGCAAAAGAAGCTTTTCAATGAACGTATGTCATAGGGGAACTTGTGACCTTTTTTCTAATTAGGTAAAAGTTACATTGATAAGGTACAAAGACAGTACAAAATGGTACAAAACTCAAACAGAGACCAAGCAGCCTACTACACTTTCCTTCCTAACGAATCCAAAAAAAAAAAAAAAAACATTTACTGACTTGATAGGGAACTCGAGACTAGGAAAATGGCCTTTTGGGGGCTATTTGGAAGGAATAGTAAAAAGAAGTCCAAGTTGGTTGGTCAGCGTAGTGAAAGAGATGGCAACCGAGGAGAACCATGAATAGAAGCTTTCTGATGAACTTACGGCTTTTGCTTTCCTTTTCCCATTTCATTGTTGGATGGAGGTTGGCATCACTTCCTTGCCAGAATGTATCACATATTAACAAATCTCTGTTCTCGGGTCCAGTTCAAGTTAGTGTGTCAGAGAAGTCAGAAAGCTCCACAGGAACTTTTGTGGCATTTGGAGAGAAAGACCTCAACAATTTCCACAAGACACTACTGGGGAAGTAGCCATGGAAAATATGCAGTCATGGAAGGAAAAACAGAGGCCTTGAAACATAACATTAACCTACGACTGCAGTCTTTTTGATACTGTATCTTCTTAAGCTGACCTATGAATGCAGTCTCTGGGGAAGTACCATAAAAAATTGTGATGATTTCAGCAGCTAGTTACTTATGGGGTAAGTGAATTGAGGTAGAGTAAGTTTTGGGATAAAAGGTGGTGCAGAGACAGCAGGTTGAGGACGGCATTCCCCAACTTATTTAGAATTTTGTGCCAGAAACAGATGATGGTGCAACAAATTCAAGTGGCTTTTCTTTCTGATATTAACCTTCACTTTTCGAAAAAAAAAGGTAGTACAAGAGGAAGAGTTCACTGGGACTTGAGATACAAAATAAGGTGGTAGATGAATTCCAGAGCAAACAAAATACTACACTTGCGGATGAGGATTCATGGAGCTAGGGGCAAGAAGTGATTTCGTATTTTCAGTAAAATTAGACTGACATTGCTTTTGGTGATAGGGGAGTTATTTTATATTGTGCAGGGGTCTAGATTTATAAAGCACACAGGCAAACATGCTTTCTTGCTTGGTTGACAGCTAAAGGGACAATTTTGACAGCAAAGAAAATGAGGAAAATATGGATAACATATGTTTATGAGTGCTTCATATGTACATGTTTGGGAGAAGACGTGGATCACCTCTAATTATATTGCCTGGTGATTTGTTCTAAACTGTTTCCCAATAATTAGAAATTCAAACAAGATTGAGAAATCACACCAAATGAGATCAAATAGGGGAGTTGTTTAGGCAGTGCGCCACTATGTTTTTAAGAAACTCAATAATTTCTCAAGAAAGAACATTTGAAATGTTTGAACAAAAAAGATGTTTGAATCACATACTTCATATGCTGAGTGGATTTGAGAACATAATGCTACCACAGGGACAATGATTGGGACCAAGAAATCAATCATTTCAAATACTACTCCACCATAAAAGAAAAATCTACCACTCCAGAATGGAAGACTACATTCAAGAGGAGATTAGTTACACATGGTAACAGTGTTCTCAACTTCACTGTAAGTTCATTTTCAGCTCAACATTACAACTCACAACATGGAAAAGATCATAACTAATCTATCAAAAGTCAATATCTACTGAGAAGCAGGAAAACCTCTACTTAAAATTCATATCTATTGTTAGAGGTTAACTGGTTCTTCGCAGAATTGGATACCTGATGACTGCAAATGCACCATCTACTTCTACTAGCTTTGTCAAAAATATTCATCATTTCTCTAACACGGCGGAGCTACCATATCAATCGAGAACCAAGGTTGCAAAGAAAAAAAAAGAATCTTTTGTTTTCTCTTTGCTTTCAATTTTCATTTTTCCCCTTCTTTTTATTAAAGTGGTATCGAACCCGACTTGGTGCACCTCAACTAATCCACTGGGTAGCCTGCTATAGCCCACAAACAGATGAGTAGTATAAACCAGTCTACCTTAGCTTTTTACAAATTTTCCACCATTTCTCTATCACTGTGAAGCTATCATACAGAACCCAGGTCACAAAAACAAGACTGCTCCGTTAAATCCTCAGCATCTCATTTTTGTTTTTTTATTTTTCTATATTAAGTAGAGTGTTGTCCTAGCCAGATTTTTCACACTTAATCAATCCGATGGACAGCCCGCTACAGCTCACAAGCAAACCCACCAAGACTGGAGCAGATGGAACCCCACTAAGTGCTGCAAGTGGGAATTCGAAATAGGGATATCCATTTCTTTTCTTACCTTTCAAGTGTAGTATTAGCATCATTTTCTATCTACTCTAGATCTCAGTTTCTCTTCATCTCAACAACACCAAGCACAACCATACCAAACCCAAAAGAAAATCAGGAAATTTTTTTTTAACTTTTTCTTTGTTACGAATTAACATGATTCTCCAGGCTACTCAAACACCACAAAGTTACTAAAACGGCACCATTCTAACAAAACCCTGCAAAAGGGGGTTGGAAAAATCAGACACCAAAAATGTAGGGTTTTGAGTACCTTTTGATCATTCATCTTGGAAGACTGGAGAAAACCTTCAGAGTAAACCCATAGTTGATGCAATCAAAGACGCAAGCAATCCGTATTGAGGATTGAATCTGGTGAAGCAGAGACATGCAAAATGAGTAGAACAGACCAAAACAACAATTTCAGACATGAAAATACAGAGAAAACAGTAATGAAGCTCACAGAGAGAGGGGATTGGGGTGGGTGGCTGGAGCCTTTAGGGTTTTGCCCTCCCAGGGAAGAGAGTGGAGGGGGTAGAGTGAAGGGGGTTGTAAGAGATGCAATTTTTTGCAAAGGTTTAAGAGGAAAAAGAGAGAAGGGCAGAAGAGGTATATAAAAATGATTGGGGGTTAAAAGAATACATTTTTGGTAAGTTGGAATGAGAATATACCTTAGGTGGAAAAAAATAAAATAATCGTGGGTAAATAAAGAGTCAATTTCATATTCACCATCACGCACTATTTATTTTTTATTTTTGTGTAATTAAATTTTTTTCTTTAAAAAAATATATAATCGCAACGTTCGAATCAATTTATAATATTTAGACTGCTTTCAAAAATAAATATTACCTCTAGCAAGAAACAAGTATGATCAGGTAACTTTGTCCTAGGACCTACTATTTTTATAGATTCCGAAGATTCATGAATTTTTTGGATGTGTAAAAATGAATCTAAAATGAAATTCGTCAAAGGTAAGAGTATAAAAGTATTTCTAGTAAAGTAAAAAATTTCTTATTCACGTGAAAATATTTTACTGATGGATATTATTTTTCTTTTCAAAGAATAAAAGTACTTCTAAAAAATATAAGAAATTTTTTTGGTTCATGTGAAAATATTAACTATAGACAAATTTTTTAAAAGAATCTAAATTTTCACGTAAAAAAACTAATAAATATCATTGAGGACAAGCTCAAATTTTGAATTCAAATTCAAGTGAAATAGATTCTCAACTTCTGAATTTGAATTCACATGAAAGTTGTCTGGTGAAGCGATAAGTTGTTGTCAGTCACATTTTTTGTAACTCGCTGACAGTTACTCTCCTAGAAAGTTGTGTCAGCTATGCAATTTTCAAGTTACTGACAGTCATGCGACTTTCACATTGTTAACTAGTGCATATACCCTATTTATTCAAAATCTCAATTATTTGAAACTACTCTATTAAATTTTCTTTCCTCTTTCAATATTTCAAAAATCAATTTTCGTCTATCAAATTCATCTCAGTTACGAAATCTTCTATTTGAGATATGTTTGAATTTTATATTTTTAAAATTTTTATTTTCTAGTTCAAGAATTAATTACTAATTGTTATTATATAATATCATATTACTAGAATATTCATTTTAAATAATTATATTATTTTAAAGTATTTATAAGTAATTGATTGTTATTACCAATAATAATACTCTTTCTGTTTCAATTTATGTGGTACTTTTCATTTTTTGAGAATTAAATGGTTTAAGTTTGACCGTAAATTTGCACATGAAATCTTCAATTTTTTTTATATAATTTTTTTTTTATAATCACAGTGTTCAAATCAATTTATAATAGTTAGACTAATTTCCAAAATAAATATTACCTCTCATAAGTAATAAGTATGATCAGGTAACTTTGTGCTAGGACCTACTATTTTGTGTATGATGGATTTCGAAGATACATGAATTTTGAAATATATAAAAAAATCAAAAAAGAAATTTTGAAAAGGTAAGAGAATAAAAGTATTTCTAGAAAAGTAAAAAAAATTCTTATACACATGAAAAATATTTTACTGGTAGACAATTTTTTCTTTTCAAAGAATAAAATTTCTTCCGAAAAATAAGAAAATTTTCTGATTCATGTGAAAATATCTAATTAATAATTTTTTTAAAAAAGAATCTAACTTTTCACATGAAAAAGCTAACAAATTTCATTGAGAACAAGTTCAAATTCTGAATTCAAATCCAAGTGAAAGATTCCAACGTCTGAATTTTGAATTCACACGGAAGTTGCCTAGTGAAGTCACAAGTTACTGGCAGTCATGCTTCTTGTAGGTCGTTGGCAATCATGCTTTTTGCAATTTGCTAACAGTCACGCTCCTAGAAAGTCGCTATTAGCTATGCAATTTTCAAGTCACTGAGAGTCACGCGACTTTCACATTGTTAACGCACATACCCTATTTATTCAAAATCTCAATTGCTTGAGATTACTCCATTAATTTTTTTTCCTCTTTCAATATTTCAAAAGTCATTTTTCGTCTATCAAATTAATTTCTTTTACAAAATCTTCTTTTTGAGGTATGGTTGAATTTTATTATCTTTATTTTTATTTTCAAGTTCAAGAATTAATTACTAATCGTTATTATACAAATCATATTATTAGAATATTCTTTTTTTAAAGTATTTATAAGTAACTAATTGTTATTATCAAAAGTAATACTCCCTCTGTCTCAATTTACGTGGCACTTTTCATTATCCGAGAGTCAAATAATTTAAGTTTAACCATAAATTTGTGCATCAATTCTTCAAGAAAATTTTGTATAATTAATTTTTTTTATAATAGTGTTGTTCGGATCAACCTGCAATACTTAGACTAATTCCGGTGATACATATCACCTCTCAAAAGTAACAAGTGTGATCAATATCACACCCCCGAAAGATACTTCTAGACGTGGCCAACACTCAAAAACTATTGTTGACTTCTAAGCAAATCACTTGGATTGATCACACATTCAATTATACAGCAAAAAACTCAACTTAAGCGTAAATAAATAAAATGGGTCAATCATTCAACAATCCAAATCACTCTCTATCGGAAAAAATGATTTCAAAGGAAATAAGTATGAAAGTACGATCATCTAATCCACTCCATCAATGTCTATAAACCTCTATTTCTACATGTCTAGATGGTATCAATGACAAGTCCATGACTACTCCAACAAAAAAAAAACAAATCAAAGTGAAACTGAAATAAATTTTAAGCCTCTGGAAGCGAGGAAATTTCATCACTGTCAAGAATTGAATGGATCTCAACGAAGCGTCTATTGATGATCTTTACCACCTACTTCTGCATCATAAAATAATGCAGCATCAAAAGGACATCAGTACATGGAATATATGAAGATATACCCAACTCTAATAATTCAGCTCCATATGACAATCAAAACTCAGTAAGGCAACACAAAATAAAGTAACTATATTTTAGGATTCAAACTAGGATTCGTGATGGAAGGCGCTATATTGGAGACGATTACCCCCATAGCACATAATGTGGTCAATGATTTGAAAGGAGACTGTTAATCTTATGGTGATCGTTTACATGCTGTTAATCTTATGGTGATCGTTACGTGCTTTTATGAAATTCAAAGACAAGATTAGTTTTTTTGGTGTCACCTAGACTCTTTGTTTTTTACTTATAAATTTTGTTTATAATATGAATGGAGGCTTTCATTGAATTTGCTTTTCTAATTGAAAATGCAGAATTATTTATTAAAAAAACTATATATTAGGAAGGACTCAACAATATGCAATTCAATCTAATCATATCGAGTACTATCATGACCTATTTGGGAGTTTCTCTAATTGATAATCATCACCTATGAGTTGCTGATACAACAAAGCAATGTCATTGCCCATTTGTCTAATACTTTGCCAAGGTAAAGGACGAGTCACAATCATTAGATCCATAATCAATCAAAATAAGTCATTTTTTGAGACAAAAGGGAAATATTAAAATTTACGGCTTAATCCTCTCCTACGCTGGATACATTGTTTATTGAGTTTGAGTTATTATTTATTCTCACCCAATTCGATGCTCGATACTTCCCTCAAGAGCAAATATGCTCATAAAACTCCAATTAATTCATCCGGTTAAGTTATTCAACTAGTCTCATTAAACTCTCATTAATTCAACTATACTCTTATGATCAATCCCTTCAACTAATCATGAGTTCAATTCATACATATATTTAAGAAAATAAACTTTATTTTTAAGACAATGATTTACACTTTAAATGTTCAAGTTCAAAAATTGAAGATAAAATCTTGGTTTATTTAATCATTAGGACTCCTTTAATGAATATTCAACCTTCATTCATAATTTAACTCATTCTAATTCAAGACATTCACAATCTATACTTTCAATTTCAATCAACACATAGAGGTGGTAGATTATATGCAAAGTGAGCCCTCTACCTATTATCGAATTCTCAACTATATACTTATTCTTCATCGGGATCCTATTACCCTCTGAACTATTTAAAATCAAAATTATTGCTTCTCTAAATACTTGCGTGGCAAAGAGAGAGTATTTCACCCTCTCAAAGAGAGTGAAGACCAAAAATAAATATTTAAATTTTATTTTTAATATTCCTTTTATAAATATGTACTTCCAAAGCGCGCCCCATTCGTTCTGCTCGCAACAATCCAATAAGTTCTCCGGGTGAAAAAACATTAGACATTCCA